>VFFE01007633.1:2289203-2341269 GCA_008921705.1 Burhinus oedicnemus | reverse complement strand
GCCCGGCGGAAAGTGTGAATTTTGCTGCGAAGCATGGCGTGCGGGGGCTGGGGGCGGCCAGCCGGGGCCCCTGCCGGCAGGGCGAAAGGCGAGGTGCGTGACAGACCGGTCTTGAGCTGAGGAACATGCTTGAGCGGGCGTTTGTCCGGGGGTTACCCCCCCACTCGCTGCCTTTCAGCGGGGACCCGCGCCGGGCGGGGTGGGTGTGCGTAGAGGGGGTTTGTGTCTGGCTGTGGGTAGGATCAGCTGGGAACCTGGAGAGGAGTTGCTGTTCGGAGTTGAAAGTTTTAAAATCTCTCGGGGTGATTTGCCTTTCGCCCTCGTTCAGACGCTCCTCCCAGCCCGGGTGGTGGAAGGAACGCTTTCCGAGTCCAGACTTGGCCTGGGTCCCAGTAGAAACCACACGCCGGTGAGCAATTACAGTCGTGAGAGGGTCTGGAGACCCAGGCGGGCTGGATGCAGTGTGGGGCCTGTGCTGTAAGGTCATTCTGCTTGAGCAGCCCTGTGCGAGCTGTGTTCGAGGAGCAAAGTGTTACAGGGAACAACCTTGGGGTCCACATCCAGTTATGAAGAAAGTTTAAGATCTTGCAGCACATTAAGAGCTTGCTGTTAAATTCACTTACGTGTTTCTCACTGGAACGCCGATGCCTGAATTGTTTTGGACAAAATAGTGTGATTTTTTTTTTAATAGAGCGATCACAGCCACTCTGACAGCTGCCTGACTGAGGTCCAGTACACTAGAACATCAAGAAAGTTTGTGATTTCAGGTCCATTATTGCTAATCAAGAAAGATAATTTACCAACTTTGCTACTTTTTTACGACTCACTGCTTGCTTACGAAGGGATATTCTTTGCAGAACACTATAAGTGTTCAGTCTAAACCCTGAAGTCTATTCTTAAGCAGTGCAGTTCCAGGGAAATGTAAGCTTTTTCTTACCTGCACAAAAAGCCTCAGCCTTGGCCAGTTCCCACAAAGAGCTGTCATGGACAGGTTATGTTGATAACTGGACTTTTTTCCACTGACACTTGCTCTGCTCTTCAGCTTTCCCAGCTGTTTGGAGTGGAGCACTGAGCTGACAATGGCAAGCAGGGCTCTGGCTGGGCTGATTTTAATCAGCTCTACTTCTGCTTCTGGGAAAGGTCAGGGAAGTTTGCTCTTTCTGCTTATGCTAGGCTGTCCTTGTAGTGTGTTTCCCAGCGTTGATCTCATGCGCTGGAGGTTAGGGTGGTCTGTGAGGGACCAAGTGCAGTTCTCCTCTGTGATGGAGTGGAGTTGAGACCATCTACTTCCTGAGCACCAGGGGAGGAAGTATTTTTGAAGTATGGAAGGTTGAGAGCTCTTTCACTTGGTATAGCGTCTCACACACTTACGGGAACTAGAAACGGAGCACAGGTGGCGGTCTTCTGTGTGTAGGGCCTGGTAAGGTAGCTGGGATAAGGCACTTCTCTAAATGCCTTGTTTATGCACCCTATTGCTGTCCAGGTATTAGGAATCTGGCCAGGGATCCAGCAGCTCTAGGTGAGATGCCAACTCTAAACTGCCCAGACATAATCAAGTCTTTATTAAAAAGCACATATTTGTGTATCAGGAGAACTTTATTGCAAGAGACTGAGGTGTCTGGGGATATAGGCATTGCCAAGACTAGGTGGAAGCTGAGCAGCAGTTTCTCCTGTGAGTCCAGCCCCTAGTAGAGCAATGGCTGTTTGCTATAGGGCCTATTGAAGATACCACCTAACACAAAGGACTTAAGTAGAGAAGGCCAGGGATGCGATCTCCCCTCTCACTGTTGTACTGTTTGCTTGTGCCTCTTCATTGACACCTTTCGGATTATGGCCAAAGTTTCTATTTTGTGGCTGAATTACATACTGTGAAGTCTATGCAAGAATAAATAAGCCTGCCTGTAAGCCAAGGTTTTATCTGTTTAACGATGAAGCACTCTGTTAGTCTGTGACTCTTTCTTTTATTAACTCTGCTTCATTCTTCTGGGACTCGTTAGTGATAAGAGTACAGTGCTAGCTCTGTTTCCAGCAGCAGGCAAGCTCACATCAGCTGTTGAGTTCATACTATGGCATGTGACTGCACTTGTTAGTGAAATTTGAAAGGATGAAGTGTTTCATCCCAGTGCCATCATCCGGTGGGCTGACTTCAGCTCCCTGCTGCTGGGAGCATTGACCAGGCCTTATCTGCCCAACAGAGGTCAGGGTCTCATTTGTTTGGTTTAGATTTTAAAGTTAAGTTTTCAGGGCAAATAGGATATAAACGCCTATCACAGTTTAACTGTTGTTTGTAAAATTAGTATGGGTCTTAAGATGGTCCGCATTCTCTATAATGGATATACTGTGATTTGGCTAATGGTCAAAACAGAACTAGCTAAATATGGAAGTCAGCAGGCCTGGTGAAAAATATGCTGGAATATATATTGCTGTTATAAGCTCATACTTGTGAAGG
The DNA here is from genome assembly GCA_008921705.1 of Burhinus oedicnemus. Lineage (NCBI taxonomy): Eukaryota > Metazoa > Chordata > Aves > Charadriiformes > Burhinidae > Burhinus > Burhinus oedicnemus. The sequence continues at coordinate 2,338,820 of VFFE01007633.1, read as the reverse complement.
CACAGGAGCACAGGGCTCTGAAATGTCATAATGAGAGGGGTGAAAATAACATTGGTGTCTCTGGGTTGGTGTTCTTGTGAAGCAATTCATTTGACATAGTACATTTTCAAGTCTGGATGACATGAAAAAACCCAACAGCTACTGAAGAGATTGCATCACTACAAGGTTAAAAATGTATTTATTCAGTAATACCTTACAGTTCTGCTTTGGTTGTAAAACTCTCATGAGCTCTTAAAGCTATGTTAATATTTTTAAAGATATGCATATGATTTAGTAGATGCTTATTACATTCTGTCGTGATTCTCTTTTGAATTGCTGCATATTCTGATAGCGTGCACTTTTTCTTTTTTTCCATTAATCCACAGGAAACTTGGTTGCATCAGGCTTAAGTATCTAGGCCTTGACCACCCTTCTGCTTTCACATTCACCCAACTGTATTTAGGAGTTTGGAGTGGAATATTTTAAATGCTATTTTTAAAAATGCTTAATAATTCATCTTTAATTTATCAGGAAACGAGAACTCTGAAATCATGGCGGGGAAACCCAAGCTGCACTACACCAAGGGAAGGGGGAAGATGGAGTCAATCCGATGGCTGTTAGCAGCAGCCGGGGTTGAGGTTTGTATCTTTTTTTTACAAAGTGATCAGATTAATCTGTGATTAAAATAGGTATTTTTTGGAAAGGTTTCCCAATTACATCTGTGCTTAGAGATATGTACAACATCACACATTGTGATGCAGAATGCTTAGATTCAGTGATAAACTCTCTCGTGTTGTATTTAATGTATTCCTTGAGCAATAGTTGCACAGTGAAGATTTTAACATACAAAGATAAGTGTAATTTTTTAAAATGTACTTTAAGGTGAGATCTTAAATTGTTGCTACAGACCAAAACTGTGTATCTCTGACTTTTTCTGAATGCTCAGTACTTCCCTGTGTCTCATGATCTCCACTGAAAGACCATGCATGCCACATGAAAAAACTTGAGTACATTATTTCTAAACAAAGTGCTTTTCGGTCTTTGCATTGGGACCTTAGTAGGATAAATCAGCAGAGCTGTGCTGAAGGCAGTAGGGGAGCTATCTAGATTCACATCAGGTGGAAACCATCCTAAGGCATCTTAATTTTTACATTCAGTTTTTGTTTGAATATGGTGCTTTGAAACTATTTTCTCAGAAACTATTTATACTCCATGGGAAATAAAAGCCTTTTTTAATGGTGCTCAGTTGTGAATGTTGCTGACAGAGAAGCCGCAGAGCACGAGTGCTGAGGAAACAAAGACCTTGCCCTCATTCAAATGTCCTTCTCATTTAGAAAAAAAAAATACTAGCAAGGGGAAAGAGGGAGATAAATGTTGTGTAACAGAGGCGTAACTTATTAAAAAAATCTCAGTATTGCATGCGGTGTCAGCTGCCCTTAAGTGAATGATTTGGTGTCAGTTGTGCAGGCAAGTAGACTGGTCTTTATAACGAGGAAGATTTTTTTGAAGTGTAAAGCATTGTACATTACTGTAGGGTTGGGGACACTATAGTCCTGGGTTATTTGCTGTAGCAGAGATGAGGATTGGAGTAGGGGGTCAATGCAATCATGAGAAGTATGGGGAATAGTGTGCGGAGGTGGAGTCTAACTTCCAGACTTCTTCCACTTCTCCATTGCCTTTGGAGTGACACAGTCTTGTTTTCTATTGTTGCTTTTCAGTTTGAGGAAGAATTCATAGAAACGAAGGAAGACCTAGAAAAATTACGCAATGGTGAGTCTGTAAACTGTACCCTAAACGTGTATTCACACCAATATAACAAAAGGAAAACAGGTGAGATTTTTGTAAGACCTCCAATATGATGTGACCCGTAAAGAGAAGATTTGAGAGACCTGCTTGCTTGCAAAAGCTTTCATACCTCAGAATTGGAAGTGTCTTGATGTGTTACTAGGTCTCTTTCTCAGATTTGGTGTAGTACGGCAGCAGCCTGAGTAGTTTGCTTCTTTTTCTTCCCTAGATGGAGTCCTGATGTTCCAGCAAGTGCCCATGGTGGAGATCGATGGGATGAAGATGGTGCAGACTAGAGCCATCCTCAGCTACATAGCAGCAAAGTACAACCTCTATGGAAAAGACCTGAAGGAGAGGGCATGGTACGTTAAAAGTGCATACTGTCCTTACTAATACTCTTCCATGATTTTTAATATTTATGAGAAGTGGAATATCTGCATGTAAAGGTGCATATGCATCTGCCAGTGCTTTGTCCCCTCAGACCCAGAGATTGGGTGAATGGACTTTGTGTGGATAAATGATTGTTAATTGTCAGCATAGTGAGAATGTTATGCGCCACCTTCAGGCTCATTTGATTTCACACAGACCAGGAGTACATTAAGTTCCTGGGCAACTGCAGGACCTTAATACAATAATAAAGGCTAAGTGTGCCTTTTATTTTTCTCTTTAAACTGGAAAACAGTAGGAAAAACTACATCTGCCTGAAAAAAATGAAGTGTCTTTAAGTGTTCTAATTTCCTTTTTTCAAAATGTGAAGAGTCTTTCATAGCTGATTTAAAAAAAGACATGTTCAGTGGCTTAATGCTACTGAAAGTTACACCAATATTTTCCTAATATTACTTTACCATGTAAGCTGTGGATACTTTCCATTGTCATAATTAAAGGACTAATGCAAAAGGGAAAAATCCTTGTTTAATCTTTCTTTAAAAAAAAAAAAAAGTAATGCAAAAATTCAATTAAGTCCTTAACCTAACTGACTGCCACTTACTGTAAAGGGTTTATTCTGTGATAACACAGGAGCAACTCCAGAGATTATGGGGATTATTATGGACTGGCATGTCTGAACTGGCAATTGGCAGCCATTTGTTGCCGGGATTGGACCTCAAAACTATTTTTTTTTTCTCTAGCACCGTTTGCATGTATGGTCTTTTCTCCCACAGCATAGATGAATAGGTTATCAATGCAAAACAGTGTGAACTCCACTTTAAATACCTTAGTTGCAGACTCTTATTTATACATTGCTTGCTGCAGACACTGTGAGCCTGTTTATAAAGATCTGTCCTTTGAAACAAAGTGACCTGGAATCAAAATGGAAGAACACAAAAACAAACTGATGTCTTATGTCATATTCACTAATAAGCATTTTACTCAGTGATCACTTCAGCATTGTATTTCAGGAGAATAACCAAAATGGCATGTTTAAATGATAAATGTTAAATAAAAATATTTGTCGCAGGATTGATATGTACGTGGAGGGAACAACAGACCTGATGGGAATGATCATGTATCTCCCTCTTCAACCAGCTGACACAAAAGAAAAGAATCTTGCCTTAATCATTGAACGAGCTACAACCAGGTACTTTCCTGTTTATGAAAAGGTAAGTGATAAATCACCAGCAGTCCACAAAGACAGGTTCCCCCTTACCCTGCTCCCCTGGCCCCACACACCTACTTTCCAGAAGGCCAAGTGACAGTACAGCAATCTGAAAAGAGGGCCACAAAATAATATTTGGCTGGTCTCAGTGCTGAGTACCTTTGCTGTCTTCTTTGACTCTTCAAAGAGCAGATCTTACTTTTTAAACCTAGCTTAGTGGCTGATAACTCCTAGCATATTGCATAAATGCACCATTTAAATACCTGTGCCAGCCTTCAGAACTTACTGCCTGCAAGTCTATATATTCTTGCTGTTCAAAGTTAAATATAATTGTGCTTTATAATTAATGACCTAATTCTGTGATCTTTTTCAAACCCATTGCTTAGATATATTATACTTACAGACTATTACTGTCTTCTTCTGAATCGCTAGTTGGGCATCCTTAGGTATCCACAAAGAGGCTCTGCAAACAGGGGGTATTTAGCTTAAAAGCATAAAGCAACTATTTACTGGCTAGCATGAACTAAAGACTTAGCCTCTAATGAGCTATTCGGTAAAACATTGGTATGCTTGCCACCCCCATAGAGCAGATGAAGAGTCTTTTTTTGGCTAGGCAAGAGTTGGTCAGGAAGGGGGGGACGGGTTGTTCTTTGCTTCTCCCTGGAACGTAGCCTGGATGTTACTGATTTGCCATTTTCTACCAACTTGCTGTTTGTTCTGTTGTTTTGTTTTTCCCTTTAGGATATTTAAATTTTTTTTTTTTGGTGTTAACATTTTCCTGTTTGAATTGAGCTAGCTGTGATCCTTATCTCACTATCCTACTTCTGTTTGTAACTTTGCCTTTTGTACCTTGTATGGTTGTACTACACAGACTTCCTCACAGTGCTTTTTCAGAGAGTAGCAGTCTCCTCAGAAGTCTGTGCCAAGAGTGCAAAGCTGTCTTGTTTCAGAGCTGAGCCGGGTTTCTAGCTTCCATCCTTGGTTTGCAGTCAGCTGCAGTCCATTCAGAAAAATACAGGACTTGATGCCATTTCACATGCCTCTTTATCAGAGCCTGAAATTGTACAAGTGAAACCCACAGAGGCTGCCCTGTGAAAAATGCACATAAATGACATAAACCAGCACTCCTGTAATCAGAATTCATATAGATCCACTGCCATACCAATGCAAGGCTGTGCTGAGAGAGATTGATTGCACACATTAATCTTTCAAAGATTTGAAGTCTGATAACATAAATATTTAAGTTATAAAAAAATAAAAAAGCAAATTTAGACACCAATATTCTCTGAACCTGTGCCTAGGTAGCATAAACTACTGTTATGATATGTTTTAGTGTTATACTCACTGAAGGAGGGTCTTTAAAATAATCCTTGTTGACTTATGGTAAAGAAGCAGCTAAACTTTTCCATGATTTTTAGCTTAGTTAATTTTGTTAGAATGATTAATAATTTTTCCTTCTGTACTGTCCTGGTTTCAGCTGGGAAAGAGTTAATTTTCTTCCTAGTGATTGCTGTGACAGGAATGTCAACAATGCATATTGATTTAGTTGTTGCTAAGCGATATTTGTACTTTTCAAGGACTCTCCAGCTTCCCATAGAAGCTGAGAAGGAGCATAGACAGAACAATAGAATAGCCAATGCAATATTCTGTGCCATAGATGTCACACTCAGTATATAAATGGGGATTTGCTGGGGGTGGGGGGCAATCCACAATCTGCTTGGGTCGGGCTGGGCAGCCAATTCACTGCGTGGTGACAGTGGCTTGTGTCTTGTATATCCTTTTACCGTTATTGTTATTTTCCTTTTCTGTTATTGTTCTATTAAACTGTCTTCACCTCAACCCATGAGTTTTGAGGGGGTTTCTCCCTTTCCCCTCCTTTTCTCCCTCTTCTCCCCACCCTTCTGGGGGGAAGGGGGATGAGTGAGCGGCTGTGTGGTCCTAGTTGCTGGCTGGGGTTAAACCATGACGTGTACCAGCTGTTTGAAGTTGTTCATTGATTCAGCTAAGCAGGGTTTGCAGTCCTTGTGTTAGGCAGTCCTGAGAGAAAATATCCCTAGCTATGAGTGTTCACTTTAAAGTGACTTCGCTTTTAGAGCGGCAAAAGGTAATATAAAGCATGGTAGGCAGTCTGGTTCCGATGCTCTTTTTCGGAGTTTCCATATGGCTTTGATAGAAAAGCTGTGGTGGGCCTTGTTAGAGCAGTGTAGGAAGTAACTACATGAAGGTATCAGCCTTGCCTCTGTCAGAGGTTACTGCTTCTTGTATGGTAAAATTGGCAGATGGGACTGGAGGAGGAATCAGCTTCCAAAGTCACAGACTGATTCTAGTTTTAGTGCCCATTTGTTAGTTGCTTAAGTGTAGCATTAGGGTATATTAGGCACAGACACGTTTCCTTCTGCTTCTGCTACAAGGGTAGTAGTCTTCAGGAAAAAGGTAGGCTGCAGGGCTGGTAACTGCTCTGAAGCTGTGCTGCAACATTCACCACAACTTGTCTATTGCAGCTATTAGCAGCTTTGGTGGACTGCGATTCTTGCATCAGCAGTTTGCCATGAAAGAATCTTTCTGGATATGATGAAGGGTGGAAAGACTGTGTTCCTTCAATTCTGACCTGTTTCAAACTATAATCAGCAATCTCAAATTTTGCTGAAACATCTGGGAATTCACTTGACTTGTTTTGTTGTGTTATTTAATCAAAGTACATTACAGGTAAACTGTCCTGACTACCTCTTAGAGTTACTTTAGTCCTGTTGCTTTTCCATGATTTAAGTCTTTCTTGTGTGACTGGACTTGCCACAGCTACCTGGTGCAGTAGGTTAGAGTGAGTGATAGGTCCATGCACACTGAAACATGAGTTCCGATTTAATTTTTTGTTGTGAGAATACCTGTCACTTTTTAACTTTATAGATTCTTGCATGGATTTACTCTGCTGTGTATTTTTGTAGAAATCTGTCTGTAATGAAGTATCTAGATAAAATTGTTACATCCTGTATGACTTTTTTTTATTCGTTCATATTTTATAGGCCTTAAAAGACCATGGGCATGATTATCTTGTTGGCAACAAATTAAGCTGGGCAGATATCCATCTGCTGGAAGCCATTTTAATGACAGAAGAATGTAAGCCTGATATACTGTCTCCATTCCCTCTGCTACAGGTAATCACCTGATCTCAATATGGAATGTAACATACGAATGTCACTGCCCAGTTTTAAAGGCTAATTGACGTTTAAATCTTTTGAACCATTGTACTACGGTACTGACAGTTCTCTGGTCTACTTCCGTTGACTACAACAACCTGAACACACATGCACTGCCGTGCCCCCAGAGCTGCTGGGCGCTCACCTTTTATGCAGCTCTACTTGTCCCAGCTGTTCTCAGCTGGCAGGAATTCACTTGCTGACTCTGCAAGTTTGGTCCTGTAACTGCTACTTTTCATGTCTTCAAACACAGCAATGAGCATCAGGAGGGGAAGGTTGTCACCTGTTGTGTCTGCAGTTCCTGTCCTGTTTTTGCTAACAAAAATATATTTTGTAGAAATCATATACAAGAGTTGTTAAGTTTCTTATCTCGTCTTCCATGGTGCTTTGCACTGAGGTATTCCTGTCCTTGCCTCTCTTTTTAACCCAAATATATCTGCAGGATTTGGATTCAGACTGTGGTTTTTGCTTTTTCTTTTTTCTGTCTTTTTTCTTCCTTTTTTCTTCCACTTCTACCAGATGAACCTTAACTCTTTAATGTTAATTTCTCCCACCCCCATCTGGGAAACTAAGGTAAACTTTACAGCCCCAGCACTGCAGATCAGAATATTCACTTGGATTTTCCAAAAATACTAATGTTATAGGTATGTTTTTGCGCACCCCCCCCCCTTTAATGGAAAATGCTGAGTGCTGAGGTGGCTATAAGGAACTACTACCTTTCTCTGTTTAATAAGTATGCCTGAAAAGTAAAAATCCAAGTCATCTGATTTTTAAGCTATAAAGGTTGGAATTATAATTTCCTGACTCTCATTGGCTTTACTGCTGCTTCTTACAGGCTTTTAAAGGAAGAACAAGCAACATTCCAACAATCAAAAAATTCTTGCAGCCTGGCAGCCAGAGGAAGCCACCAACAGATGAGAAGTTTGTTGCCAGTGTGAGGAAAATATTCAATATCTAATCATGTGGCTGCTGAGATAACACAACTGTAGTATATTACCAGAGCTATGCCTTGTAAGTGTAAACTGCATAGATGTATTCTATAGCTTGGATCATATAGCCGGTGACATGGTAATCATTAAAACAGAATAAACTTTTAAGTTAGAGTAAAGGGCTGATTTGGACCTGTTGAGTCCAGAAAGTGGTATTTCATGGAACAATTACATGAAATAAAATATGCTAATACTTTGTGTTTATTTAATTACAGTACATGCCTGGTAGGGTAAAATGTTTCAGCTGTGGCTTTCAGAGTACTTTAGAAACACCACCCACCCACCCCCACTTTATAAACTGCAGGAGAGAAGAGCTACTCCAGCAAAATGGGGAAGTCATTTAAAATCAGGGCTGGAATCTTCTGGTTTTACTTTCTAGGTGGTCCCCTAGATCAAAGTTCACTGTCCCCCGGCTGTACTTCACTGCTGTCTCTGTACTTTCAGAGCTGCAGTTTAAATGAGAAATAAATAAATATTTTAAAAATGAAACAAATTAAAACTCGTGATCCTCCTAAGTTTACGGGCAAAAGTAAGAAACTTGTTTAATCCCCATATGAATCTCTTGGAAGAGATCTTGTTCACTGGAACATCAAAGTACATGTGTTTAATTAGCCTGATGTGGTTTTCATCCATTGAAACCATCTATTCCCTTGTTCTTTTTTTTGCTTGCTCGGTCACAGTGAGGAAAATGCTGATTGACTGGTTTTTTTCTAAGATTTTACCTTCTCCAGTCACTTCCCAAATAGTTGTAAAGAAAACCACACTGGCTGCTTACCTTTTCAGTAAAAGAATTAGTTTTATCTCAACAGTGCTTAAAGCATTCACTACTATTTCAGATTCTTTACCCTAATTTCATGGGAACCATCACTGTCCCCTGGAAGAACAGCACCATAAATTATTCTTCCTTGCAGTTGTTTTTTTCAGTAGGACTCAAACTGATTAGGCAGAGAAAACAGTCAACCAGTTTGTAGAGAACTGCTGCCCACCAAAGTTAACCCCTTTTCCAACTTGTGCATAAGCCACATAATATATCTCAGAGGTACAAACCAGAACCACCCCAGTCACCTAGGCACTGTCCAGATGAGCTTCCAAGAGTTTTACATTAAAATTACCTAAGTAGTCAGAAGCAGTAGTTTGCCATGCCCACCGTAGCACTCAAGTTTCATTGAGCTACACCTCTGTTCCAAACAAGTGCTACGATTGCTGACCCATCACAGAGCCTGGCACAGGACATCACCTTTGCGTTTTGTGAGTCCTCAGTCCTATAGGGATGTGTTGGACTTGCTGAGAATAGTACTTGTTTGGGCTGCTCAGGAATTTTAGCAAATGCTTCTGGATTACAGTTGGGTTTGGAGGCCCCCTTCGCCCACAGGGTAATTCAGAGAATGCACAGAAGGCAACTCTGTGCATGCTCAAACATACACAATCTTACTGCATTTAGGATCTGGGGTGGCAACAACTGCAGATGGGTTCTGCATTTCAGTACTGGGTTACCTAAACTTTTCACTGGAGCTTCATCTAAGGCAGGATTCAGCTTGTCTACACTACAGTTCAATTCCTCTGATGTGCCTTGAAGGTCTACTTCAGGATGAAATGAACCACATCTTATGTGTCCAGCTGTCATCCCAATCTGAAATCCATAACATACCAGTTCAATTGCCTGTAAGCCTGGCAAGACCTGGAGATGACTGACACCAACATTTGTTAGCAAAAGATGTCAGAGCTGGAGGCTGTGGTTTGGGGTTGGTGGGGTTTTTTTTGCCCCCCCCCCCCCTTTTTTTTTTTGGTCAGTTGTGCTTTAGACATCTGAGCTGCTCACACCACCTTGTCACTACCTAAGCCCCTGCCAAGAATAAACTTGGTATTCCACTGATGGATTTGCGCAGCACTGAGATCTGATATGCAATAGCCTTTATAAGCAAGCTCTATGAAAAAAATGAAAATAAGCAAAATTTCTCTTTGTCTTCAATAGTGCACTTGCCTATATTCAGTTTCCTAAGGATTTGGCTGCACATTCCTGTGCACCAGAAGATAGTCTTAGCCAAGTTTTCAGACCCAGGGAATATTTAATTATTTTCTATGCAAACCAAAGCAACTTCAGTCCCTGAATGCTCTCCTTTGCTTATGAGGAGGACTTCAGCAAGATAATCTGTGTAAGACCACAATGGCAAACCTGTTAAAAGAGTATAGAGACTGAGAGTTCAGAACCTATTTGTGCAAGATGGTGAACCCTCCTCAGCTGTAGTTCATGTCAGTGGGAATTTACAGCATGGCACATGTTTTAAACTGGTGCTCAGTACAAAGCAGATCACCAGACTCTTCCACTGACAAAATGGCTCACTAGTCTGCATCAAAAAACCTGAGAAGCTTTGAACATTTTATGTTTTATTTGAACACTGATAATAGTTTTTACATTTAGAACCAGTGCAACAAGATCCGTGCGCCTGAAAGAGAGGTGGGTTTTCTAGTGCAACACCGTACAGCCTGTGCCTTCATTGATTAGTAAGTGACAATATGATTAGAATTGATTACTCAGTCTCAGAAGCTACAAAATTATGGTTCTATACAATATACCTTTTTAGCATAAACATGTATTTATATATATTCTTCTCTGAGAGATACAGTGCAAGACTAAGTCAATTTCTTGGGGCGCTCAGCACCCCTGAAAGATCAAACAGAGAGAAAGATCCCTTGCGTTAACAGACTGCTTAAACAGAAGTAGATTAAAATATATCCTCAACAAAACATTTGTTTCAGTTTTTTAAAAAAGCTTGCAAAATATCAGCAGATGTCAATAATCAAATTACAGGTACAGGTCTTTTACAGAAAAGATAAATGCAACTTAAGACTTGTGTTCAAACTTGTCTTTCAAGTATGGAGAGCTGGCCTGTTTGTTCGGTGAGTGTGGCAGTCATACTTTGGTTCTTAAGTTGCTGAATTCTCCTACAGCAGCATAAAAACAAGCCTCAGAATCATCAACAGGCTGCAAAAAAACCCAACAGAACAAGAAACACAAATATGGTTGTGCACGAACAAAAACAGTGAAAGTCATTATTACGTAACAACACATTTGTAAATACCTGACATTAGAGCCTTTAGTAAGCAATCTTTCAAAATGTCTAAATCTACAGCCTCAGTGTCTGCTGGAATACACAGTCCACCTAGGCCTGAAAAGCAATCCACGAGGGAAAACAACATTTTCCAGTTTAAGTCCTGATTCTGAAATTTTGAATCTCGACAATTTGCATCTGATTTTTTCCTCCCTGCATGTAACTGGAGTAAAACAGCTGATGCTGTTATGTTAAATCTGGCAACAACGAGGAACAGTTATTATTCCTTCAGAAGATGAAGATTCTGACTTAGTTGAAAAACGTTTTGACTTACAGGCTCACTGGGAAAAAAAAGTTTTGACTTACTCCATAACGTAATCCCAAAATAATAAGGACAGAAAATTATGTTTATTAGAATGCCAAAATAAACAGCAACAATAAAGCAGTCATAGTGGTTAGAAGTATCATAATTTCTGGTAATACTGACTAAAGTTCTTAGGTTAGGTCAAAAACATCCTAGTTTTCAAAGGTACTGAGCTTATAGAATCATAGAATGGTTTAGGTTGGAAGGGACCTTAAAGATCATCTTGTTCCAGCCCCCCTGCCATGGCCAGGGACACCTCCCACTAGACCAGGCTGCTCAAAGCCCCATCCAACCTGGCCTTGAACACTTCCAGGGATGGGGCCTCCACAACCTCTCTGGGCAACCTGTTTTCAGTGTCTCACCACTCTCAGAATAAAGAATTTCTTCCTAATATCTAATCTAAATCTACCCTCTTGCAGTTTAAAACTGTTACCTCTCATCCTATCACTACACTCCCTGATAAAGAGTCCCCCCCCATCTTTCCTGTAGGCCCCCTTCAAATACTGGAAGGCTGCTCTAAGGTCTCCCCGGAGCCTTCTCTTCTCCAGGCTGAACAACCCCACCTGTCTCAGCCTGTCCTCATAGCAGAGGTGCTCTAACCCTCTGATCATCTTCCTGGCCCTCCTCTGGACTCACTCCAACAGGTCCATGTCCTTCTTATGTTTTGAATGCAGCACTTCTAAACCAAAGTGTTGGTCTTTTTAAGATGCCTGTATTGTATGAAATCAGATAACTAATTTTATGCATATGTGTTTGAAAACACTGAGGCTTCCCTCAGGTTCTTCCAAGAGCCTTATAAATTTGCATTAATACCTAATTGCAGATATCTCCTTTCTTTACTGAGAAAGTCACTCCGTATCAGATGTATCCGCCTAGTGAGATGAAAAAGCTGTTCACTGGAAATAGGACTGTGACTTCCAAACTAACTTCACTTAAACCGTACAGTTGCTGGATGATAATAACGTCCACTGATACTGGCTTGAATCAGATGTCAAATGGCAACTATTTGAAAATCAGTGAAATCTTTACATTAAGATCCTCAATATATGTTTACCTCAGGCACGCTACTAGTCCGGCTGGCATTAATTTCTTGGACCTCTTGAACCTCATTCCCATTATAATGGTCAAAAGAAAAGCTGAAACTGTAAAAGACAATTCAATATATTTATGTTCTCACTTCTCCCAGTGGACCATTCAGGAACATGGAGAGTTATCAAAAGTCATTGCTATGAACTGCTATTTAATAAAACATTAGATCAGAGATAAGGTCTATAAAAAAACATTCTTGCTTTTCCAAAATACACTGCTATGACTTCTTTCAGCTACAAATAAGGCTTCCAGGTGCTCAAAGCTATTCCACAGATACTAAGTAAGTTTGTCAGACACTGAATTCTACTCCCCCAAATCTACATTCATGGGGATACAAATAAAGTAGGAAGAATCTTAATCATAACAGTAACACGTATGCTGAATTACAGGAATAGTGTCTCATAAATCCCACCACCCTAGATCATTGCAGCTGTTTTCTAACTATTCAAGGAGCTAGAACATCCAACTTCAGCTGTTCTCTTTTTAGAATGCTAGCTCTTTATTTGCCGAGCCTTAAAAACTAGATTGGAAGGTTTGCCACTTGCTTTCGCTACAGAATATGGCTGTCAACATCTCCTTCATCATGACCACAAGTTCCTTTGTTTCATTTTGCTACAAGGGAACCATCCTTGTCTGTGACAAGAGGTAGGCAGCCCAAGAGGGCAAAAAATGCAAGTGCAAGCAACAGAGAACAAACATCATGAAAGAAACTGCATCTTCTTCCTGGAGCAGTTTTACCTAAAAATGGGGGATCAGGCATGGGGCTTTCATATGGACCTATGGCTGCAAAGAGCTATATAAATGAGAATACATAAAACTCTGCAAAGATGGCTAGCTTCGTTAAAGAACTGTCACCTGAAATGCCTCCTAGAAGTGGGCAGAGAGGCAGGACTTCTCATGGGCAGCTGGGCTTTACCACTCTTGCAGCCAAAGTAATGGCAGTTACACAAATCTCTTCCCTTTTTTATGGAGCAATTAAACCATCTGGCTAATTCTCTTCAAACTCCACTGTCTACTCCTGTGGACAGTCCTGTGCTCACAGGTGTCAAGAATTAGACTTAAATGCACTCCAGCATTATAAAACAAGCTCTGACAGTTACAAGCATCTTACGAAACTCTACCAGCTATGCATGTACGCTCATTAAAGATATCCTGCAAAAAACCTATTATGCTCCATTATCCATTGCTCTTATTTTCTGGTCCCATAGCCTTGATCCTCTCAGGAACGTCTGAAGAGTGGACTATTCCACAGTATGCATCTTGCCACACCCCTGACTATACTTACGATTAATTACAAGCTACAAAGCACGTTCATTCTGTAATGTTTTTTTTCCAGTTACTAGTATCCGGCTTTTCACACATGCCAGTGAGTTTTCAAGATGTTCAGCTTTTAGACCTGATTTTCAAAAGTGCTAGATATTCACTGTTTCACTTTAAATCAAAGAAATTCGGTAAGTCAAGCCAAATTCAGTAAATCAAATTCAGATCAGACATTCAATATATCAGGTGCATCAAATTGCACTCTGAATAGCACTAACTGTTGCATACTGAAGTCTGAGTTTCTACACACCTACTCCAAACACATAAAATTGCACTGAAGTATTCAAGAAAGTTCAGAGTTAATTTCAGGGGGAGTGGGAAAATGCCTGAAAGAATAATGTATAAAACAACTAAGGAAATTTGCCTGGGGTATCTGTATGCTACATACTTAGTACATAGGAAAAGTTACAAGAACCCTACTATCAAGGTCTTGTACTAAAACATTACCTACGTTACTGTAGGAGACTCTTGTGTAGGTGATAAATACTGTAGATAATTATGGTTTTGGAAGGGGATTTTTTTTTTTTTAAATTTCCTAACCTTTTAAAAGTTTGGGGACTTGCTTAATTCTACATTGCAATTTACTGTACCAGTTTCTAAGTTCAGAGTAGTCACTTTCTTCCATGCACTGAATTTCCTTCTTTCATTTGTTCTCTAGTTGCTTTTGGCACTTTGGCAGGTTAGGCATAAGTGAAAACATTCTGATTTTCTACAAAGGCAATACACATTTATTACGAAAAGCCCTTATTATTCTGAAAGTAGCAGATACAGTAGGCACCAAAGGTTTTTAAAGTGTGGACCTGTAGATGTTTCTGAGTGTGTCTAATTCTCCGTTCCTCTGAAGTCTTCCTACTGAATTCTTTATTCATCTGAGGTAAGCTACGTCTATAGAAGCCAGAAGACACCCTTTGCCAGACTGAGATACATCAGCCTGGAAGCGATTAAAACCAGCCTGAATGGTTGGCACTGGCAGAGTACTTTGTTTGAATACTTCCTAACTCACTTCAGGCAAAAATTACCAGTTAGTTCAGACCACCTTCTTGGTTTCATTCAGCACAGGTGGATCTTGAAGAGGCCACCCATTCATAGCCAAGGTAAAACATATATTTAGGTTTAAGCAATCAGAACATCACTTTGTAAACATCCTGAACTAAGACCGCTTTAAAAAGTCTTTGTTCTTTTTACTCTACATAGTAAGAACTCTCTAAGGCAAGTGCAGTGAACTGTATCTCATCTGTATTGCTATAATTTCTATTAAATTAGTAGTACATATTTCTCTAGTTGAAGGAACGTCCTCACATGCCTACAGCTACATGAAATGCACAACACTGAAAATACTTCCGTATACCTGACAAGAAGCAGATTAGTGGAAATTTTGTATTAGTCCTTTCAAAACCAGCAAATTAGGTACATTAGAACAGGCAACATTTACTAAGTTTTAATTAGTCTTGTCTTCCACAAATTCTGTATGCAAATTTGTGTTTTAATTGACCCATAAAAGTACAATACTATATGCTACTTAAAAGCATGTCACACAGAATGATTACAAATTTACATATACTTAAGGTTGTGTCTTCATTCCAAAAAAGAGGGTTTTTTTAATAGTGGAGTAAATCTGACCAGGGTCATGGTGGCAAAACTGGAATAGCCTGTCTTAAGCCATCTAGAGCAGATCAGGTATGCCATTACCACCTTTACTAAAGAAACCAGTTGGTGTGAATATGCTTTGTTAACAATGCCACTCAACATTTTTTTTGAAATGGAAGTTTTTACAACTGTGGCTGGTGTAAAGCATAAAGCCAGCATGAACACTGTACCATAAATTCTAACTAAGTTCAGAAAAAGCAAGTATGTACTCACACAATCTGGACTAAATGTATTTTAAATGCATTTCTGCATGTGAAACCACAGCCATCTTTGCTAAAACCATGAGTGAGACAAGCTCCAAATAGCTCTTACTGCACATCAGTTGTATGAGATGTCCCTCTGAGTCTCCATGAGGGTTTCATGGCAAACTACCTAAAGTGACAATTATTGCATTGTTTGTACTCTGTCTTTCTTAGCAGCAAAGGAAAAACACTAAGTCAAACCATTTGTTCCACTGGGAACTTAGGATACATGCCATTATGCAGGACTGGATCCCACACCTACTTCGCCTCTCAAATTACATTCTAATCTGTAGCTCTAATGAGTTTATTCCAGGACTCTCCCATGTTTCTCAGCTGGATTTCACAACATTTGCAGTTATCTAACCAGCTAAAAGAAGGAGGTGCTGGCAGGCAGTGACACACACCTGCTGGGTGCGGGTGTGAATGAGCTGCCTTACCTTCCAAACAGCTCCCTCCGCAAGCTCTTGAATTTTGCAAGCTAAGTTGAAGTGCCAAACTCTATTTAAAAAATAACATTTAAACCAAAGCAATGCTCAAAAGTTAACATAAGACAGACTTTTACATACGATTCAGGAAACTGCTTGTTTTTGTTGTTGTTTTCTGGGGTTTTTTTGTTTACTGTAGTAAAACACTTACACAATGATATCTTCACATTTCTTGGATCACGTGTTATGCAGTAAGCTCCGTAACCAGCCACAGAACCAAAGGTGAGACCAGCAGCTAAAGAGATTTTACTACCTGCAAGAAACCATTCAAGCGTTACTTCTCAATACAATGTATTTAAGCTCAATCTTTACACAGTAGTCCTCTCTCTACACACTATTATCCACATATTTTAAAAATAGAACCTATTTTGCCACAGCGCAGGTAGCTCACCCAGTGTGAACAGAGGTAGTATTTCTGTAACTGGGTCATTCTCTTGCATGGCATTGGGGGCAAAGTTGACGAAATTAGAGGTACATGATAAGGATCTAGTAATACTTGCAATTTGGGAAAAATAATTTTTGAAGCACAAATCTAGATTTGGCTATTTTCTCTACCATACATACCTGTAGAAGCATTTTTGTAATTTCTCTGGACTATCTGTTGATTTTACCTATACCTTAGAGCACTTAGGAACCTCCAAAAATGGTACAAATGTCTATCTATATAAAGGGTAAATTGGACAACACATGTAGTTATAAGCCTTTCAGTCTGACATCATTCCTGGACAAAGACATGGTATCACCAACATCACATTTAATTAATACAGAATAAAAAAAGAGTTAAAACAATTGCATGACAATGAAAATGAAAGTAACTCAACATCTTCTTTCAGTGTTAGTACAAAACTGGTTCATAAAGCCAAGTTTCAGTAATATACCTAGTTTTATGAACAGGCACTTGACTTTGTACCGTATAATAAAAGCATAGGATCAGCACAGCAGGCATTATCTGGATTAAGCTGATCCCAAAATGTTTATAAATAAAGAATCCAGATCCCCAGATGTCATTTAGCTCACAGTCCTGTTATACTGAGCATTTTTAATCAAGAATTTGCAAGAAAACAGAAATCATTACTAATAAAAAAAAGTAATCTAGATTTGCCACAAGGACTGACCAACTATTGAAGAGTGAAAAGAATAAGCAAATGGGATAGTCAGTGAGCACAGCTGGGTGCAAACAAAAAAATACAGCAAATCTTTTTAGAAAGTCAGATATAAAGCCCTATCTCCAAAAGCAAAGCATATGCATGCTGCGCTGCGAAACAGTGACCCTGAATCACAAGAATCGGGGTGGACAATGGCCACAGCGAAGACGACTGATGCGCTGCTGGGATGCGCACTTTGTGTGAGGCGAAGGAGGACCTGCCTGGAGCTCCCGCCTGCCCGTCCCCGGTACCACTGCGACCTCTGCCGGGATGCTGTGGTGGGCTCGGGCAGGGCGCTGCCAGCTGGGAAGGACTGCAAAAATGACTGAAATACAGAAAATGTGCTTTATAGTACATGATAACCTAAAACCTGATTATCTTAGAGTTAATATCTAGGAGATAATTAACCACCAGATCAGAATACACAAGTAAAAGCTTTTCTTTCCAGTGTGCATTTGGAAATCTCAAAATCAAGCCAGGATGCCTCTGTAGAAAATAAACTTTAATCAAAGATCATCTACTGTGCTCAATGCAGGAATGATTAAAGGAAATGAGAAGGCCCAAAATACACTGAAGGTCAAAAATAACATGACAGCCCCTTTTTGCCCTGAAAACAAACTCATCAGTTAAATTAACAGAAAAAAGTGACCACTTAAATGCTTAAGTTGACCCACGTAAATCTCATGAGACTCAGCTCATTTATAGCAGTGCAGGATGGATTTAAGATGCAGTCGTGTTCATTATAGCAGAGTTTTCACGTCTTACATCAATTTTTTTTCACAAAGTGTAGTGAAGAAGAAACAAAAATGCTTCATTTCCAGATCCTGCTGTTGCAGTATTTACCTTTACGAGTGTATCCTACAACACCTCCAACAGCCAGCAATGCAGCATATGCAAAACCAATCCAGTCAATTGCCATGGTCCCAACTCTGGACAAGAAAACACGCTGCAACTGAAGACAAACAAGTTCCTTCCTCCTGGTAAAAAACCAAAACATTACTTAAAGTGTTCCAAATAACACTACACTCTCCTAAGTTGTGTTTGACTACTGTGTCAAAACGTTCAAAAGATGAAGGTGTGTCTACTGGCTATTTTATCATCTTTTCACTAACTGCTGCCCTTCCTTACACCTCAGTATCTAGGTATACCGTATTTCCATTAAGGGAAATTGGTATTTTTGGGATGTATATGGCATGCGTTTTTCCCAGTCAAAAATACATGTATGCAAGCAAAAAGCTTGACACCGCCCAAAGCATCAGCTTTGCTGCACTTGTGCCATATGGCTGATCTGGGCATATGGATACATACAGGTCTTGTGAAGGCACAGCTTAGTGCTCTTTCAACCAGGCTGTACTTGGTGTCCTTCAAGCAGAATGTCACAGGCCCTGCAACACTGGGCAAAAATAGGAATTTTCAGATACTACCCAAAGTTTCCAGACAGAAACCTAGGCCGCCTACAGGAAGCTATACATACAAACGCATTACCCTATCTCTGTCTATGCCCCTTTTGTTTCACCTTTAGATTTCAGTGCATTGTCCAAAGTTAGGCTTCTGTCCTCCAAAAAGCATTTAAGATTCCTGCTTCCCTGGCTGTGTTCCGTAAAGGCACCAGTGGCGGTGGCTGCAGCCCGGCAGCCCCAGCAGTGCTACGGCCTCCCTCCCGCCAGCCAGTGGGCTACACCTTTCTCCCCCTTCTCCCAAATTAAGCGCATACTTAATGCACACTTAAGTGCACATTTCTTTTTATCTGAGCGGGTGTGTCCTTGGTCACAGTGTTAAAGGGGTGGCAGGAAGGAGCACACACTCATCATTTCATGTCAAGCCTTTAACACTAAGTGAGCCATTCACAGCGGCCCCCTCCAGCTGTAACGCCCTCAAGAAAACAGCTGCTTTTAGAGGGCCATGGCGCCTCCAAAAATGAGGTCTGTAGAGGCTCAAAGCTCGGCCTTTCATCCGGGCAGGCGGGCCGAGGCCGGGCGCGGCCGGGCGCTCCCCCTCGGCTGGGGACTCGCACCGCCTGCCCCGGGCCCGCGCCCCCCCCCGCAGCCTCTCGCCAGGCTTCCCCCGCCTCCGCTCCGCTCAGCCTGCCGCTCGCTTCCCCCGCCCTCCGCGGCGGAGCCCCCGGGGAAGGCAGGTAGCCACGGAAGGGAGCCCCTCAGCCGCCCCCGCCGCAGCTCAGCCCCGCCGTACCTTGGTCCCGCCGCTCCGCGCTCGCCCCGGCGCCCTCCGACCTCCCCTGGCCCCGCCTCCCGCGCCCGGCGGGCACCGTGAGGCGTCGCGGGGCCTGCAGCCGCCGGCGGCCGCCTCGCCGCCCCTTCCCCGGCTTCTGACCCCGCGGCTGAGGGCAAGGAGGGCGTCTGCCGCCATCATGGCGGCCCCGCGCCGAGGCCCGGCTGCGTTGCCGCTTGCGGAGCTCCTTGCCGGGGCGGGGGGGAAGCGGCGTTTTGTGGCGCTTGCCTGAGACGGGAGTCGGGGAGGCGAGCCCGGGTCGGCGCGGGGCAGCGGGGCTTTGCACCCTGTTTGTCGGGGCCCCTCAGCGGCAGGGCCCAGCTCCCGGCTTGGCGTCTCCTCGTCGTGCCCTCAGGCGGCTCCTCTGCCGGGGCTACATGGGCCTTGTAAGCCTAAAAACCCCTGCCCTACCATGTTGGGGATGGAAGAACTCATGAGTAAGAAGTCTGCAGAGCCACTGGTGCCCAAAGGGCGCACATCCCATGGAGACTTGGGCAGGGGCTGGGGCGAGGGTCTCCTGCCTGCGCTGCCCCAGAGATACCCTGTGACCCAGCGACAGGCGCCATGGCCGTGCCGGGCACCCCTCTGCCCCTCACATGGGGTGGTTCCTCTTTCCTCCTCCTCCTCGCGTGCATCTTTGCAATTTGGAGGGCTGCCTGTGTGAAGCTGGGCAAGCAGACACACTGACCGAACGCTGATGTTATCTTGTTTGTCAGGGGAAACCAACTGGCGCAAACCCCAAGACTCGCATAGTACACTCGTAGCTAATATATGAAAGTGCTTGACATGGTTATTTTAACGTGTTGACTTCTCATCGGCTAGCCCTGTTGGCTGGAGCTAATCTGCCACAAGCTATTTTTATCTGTATTTTGTCACCCTCCTTAGTATTTCTCCAGCTTTCTGTGGAGTGAGCTGTTCTTGACCAGCATGGGACGTGTTGTTCAGCAGTAATTGAGGGGTGCCTGCCTGTGACATTCCCCACACTTCCATTGTTCCCACGAACAAGCTGAGCATAAACATGGCCACAACAGGGAGAGACGCACAATGCGGTGTGATGGGACTTGGATACCTGCCTTCTTCAGGGGTCACTTGGAAATCCCTGCCAAAATCTTGTGTTTCCTTTAGATTTCTTCGCTTAAAGGTGTGGGAGTTTTCCGCTCCAAAGAGCTTGCTGGAAAGCGAATCAGTATTCTCATTAGGGTTAACGTATTTAATTTCCACTTCTAATGTTCCATTTGTTTTTTCTGTTAGCGTTAACTGCTGTGACACAAACCCACTCCATGTGAGCTGTCCAAGTCCCATCTGCTCGGTGGAAAACAGAACCGCTCTCCTTATCTCACCAGTGTCTGTGGGAAGGAAGACTGAAGGTACAGCAACTTTGGAAAACAAACATAGGACACTTGAGGGCAGGACAGCTCCAAAATGCAAACCAAAAGCAGATTCATAAGCTGAAATCCAGAAATCTTGGATTTCTTTATGAAGTATTCTGAGACTTGTGGCTCTTCAAAAGCACAGTAAAATAAACAGTGGATTAAATGGAGCAAAACCATGCAATTCTACTTGAGATGGCTCCAAAGTGGAACAAATACAGTGTCTTTTGGCACCTCTAGGATAATGACCAGTTGTGGTTACCAATTCAATGATATTCCTCACTAAAGTAGACTGGATAACCCTGAAGTCTGGGTTAAATTTGAATTCGCATAATTATACGCTGCTTGTTATGTTCCTTTCCATTTTCAATTACAAGAAGTATTTGGTATTGTTTTCCTTAAGATGTTACTTAAACTATTGTCTGATGTGAAACAGTTGCTGTATTTTACAGCACAGGTAGTCTCCTGCAGGAGGTTTTTAATGGGAGGACATTTCATTAAATTAGTTTGTTGGTACCACGATAAATCAAACCCCTCAGTCCTAACAACGAGGTATAACAGAGCTAGCAGCAAAGCTAGTGTTAGTGTTGCTAAGCACTTTCTATTCTAGTTTTCAGTTGTTCATAACTGCCAGTTTGAGCTGAAATTTCCCCCGTTGGGCATCTGCTTCCAGCTGTTTTATTTTAGCTTGTTTTCATTGTTTTGTTTTGTATTATGATTTGTTTGCTTTGTTTTTGGAAAGTTCTATTTACAACAGTCGAGCCAGCTACAAGGATGAATTTAGGGGAGAATACAGAGTTTTGTGCATTATAAACATAATCATTTCACTGAACAGTCTCTAGCATCTCTCTGGTTTGGAAAAACAAAATTCAAATTAGGCAAGTTAATTACTTTAGTTTCAGGAATATGTTTTTCCATCTTCATGAAAATGTGACCTGAAGAGAAAAAGGGTTAAAAATGCTGAGTGAAGGCTTCTTAAAATTGTAGAGCCTAGTCCCCAGAAAGTTCCACTCATGCTGATCATGTGTGACCTTTTTTAGGCCATCTGCATTCACATCTGAAAGTATGCATTGTCTCTGGAGAAAGGCTGAGTTTGTCCCTTGCTTTGCTAGTGTTCTGTATAAAAAAGAAGCCTTTAAGGGGCTTGGGCTGAAATGCAATGCAGCCCATCTCCCTCCCCTTGAAAATTTTTGCTCAGGCTACCTGTTGTTACAGAGGTTGTTAGCAGGATGAATGACATAAAAGACCTGTCTCCTGCTGTAAGCTGTGTGTGGCTTTTGTTGCTCTTCCTGTATTAACACTAAAGGCTACTCATAGTTGTTAGCTGAAAGTAAGATTTAATGCTACTTGCTATCCCAGAACATAATGTGATACCAGAAGGGATCTGTAGAATGGAAGAGTGCTTCTGAAATACCAGACAGAAGAAAAGGTCCTGAGTGGGGGAAAAAGGAGCAGCTAAGCACCCTGAGACAGTTGTAATTCTGGAATGTTTTTGTGCAAAAGATTGTACTCTTCATCAGGTGGGACTATGCAAAGGGAAGAGGAGTAAAACGTAGTTTTAAATATGCAGATTCAGAGGCTTCAGGTTTAATAATCTGTAGTTAAATAAGGAAGAAGTCAGTTATGTTCTGCTACAGAAAGGTGACTAGACATTCTGTAAGCTTTCAAAAATATATATATATGCACACGCACATGTGTATATAAGCAGTGAGAAGGAAAGTGGTGCTAAAAATAATAGAAAGTTGTTTTAAAAGGCTGAGGAGACTGTTCTGGAGCCTCATTGGGCTGCATTTATGGGTCATTACCCCTCAGTCATGAGGCGTCAGTTTCTGGAAAATTCAGTATGAAAGCTTAGATCCAGAATCTTCCCTGGTAATTCAATCAAATGGTAAAAAGCAGAGATACTGCTCTTTACAATAACCATGAAGTAATCTGGCACAGCATATACATTAATAAACAGCCATACAAACTAAGGCCTTTTCTATGAACTAAATATATATGAACACGGACGAAAGCCTGCAAAGGAAAAAGAGGTGGATTCTTGCACAGTGATTTCACAGGAGATGGTGCTTGAATGTAACAGCTCACTGCTGCCAAAAAGGCCTATTTATTTCTAATTCTGCTTTCCAATCCCTTGTTTTGTGCAGTAACTAATGGATTTTGCACCTTCTTTCCCAATCCTCGGTGGCTGAGTCAACTCAGTAGCCCAGCAGAAACATAACTGGGCAGAAAAATATGTAGTGTTTTGCTGAATTAATTCAGTCAGTCATTTGTTTCAGTTAGTTCAGCCAGGAGAGTCTAACAAGCCAGGGGACACAAAGGAAGAGCTGGGACTGCATGATCAGGTGGGAGGCTGGGGAGAGCCTCTGCGGGGGCCAGCAAGAAAGAGTGAGATACCTTGAAGCTGCATATTTCCTGACTTTCCAGGGAACTTTGCCTGTGAGAAAGCATTATGGTATGGCACCGAGTGGAATTCTTGGTAAATTCAGTGAAATGCAGCTCAGAATTATGGTTGTTCAGTGTATCTCAGGAATCTTCCCAGATACTGAGTCCAACAAACTAGTATTTCTGGAAGCTAGCAAAAACTGAAATAAGGTACATGCCCACAGAAACCTACCTGTGGGGTCTTGGAGCTGACAATATCCAATTTTACTGTGAGCTGACAATATCCACAGTTTTACTCTGAGGTCTCCAGCAAAATTAGGTTCTAGCTACCTTTAATATTGGAGAGATTAACGGGAATAAAATGCAAGAATGTGATTGTGATATGCAGTGATTTGAGACAGCATACGTAAAACTATTTCTGCCCACCAGGCATGATCGAAGGGCTGTAGCAGATGTTAAGAGTGAGTGATTAAACTGCCTTGGGTTCTGATCAGTGTAGCAATTTGGTTTTCCTAGCTAAGTTCTCAAAAGCTGATAGACTCTGTCTCCTGAAGAAATGGAGGTTTCTATCTTCAGTATCTCAGGAGTCCTTGGGCTAAATAAATCCAGATTAGGACCACTGGCTGTGCTCTGCTTCCAGTATATCCCAAATTTCCCATCTTAATAAGTATGTGAATTTTAAAGCGGTTCAGGAAGTCAGAGTGAAACCTCGAGGGATTTCAGGGACATTTGAAGTGGGTTGTTTGTTTTCAGCTGATTGAAAACAACTTAGGAAGATGAAAGTTCTTGGAAGGGAAGGAGGGATTTTGTGTGTGTATATTTTCAGACCCTTTCCCTAGTACTTGTGGTCCTATGATAGACATCAGATCTCAGATACGTCTCACCACTATGTGCTTGGTACAGAGGGGTCTGTTTTCAGCTGCACGCACTGAGAGACAAGAGTTTTCCAGACAACAGCTCACTGAAGGACAGACACAGAATCCCTTGCCCTCTCCAAATTCTAGTAGATACACCGAGGCATATCTAAAAACCTATGTACGCCTCAGGGCAGCTTCCTGGGCTGAAAAATAGTTTGAAGCTAGGAAAGTTTTAGGATGAAAGTTCATATATGCATGCCTTGTCCTTCTTTCGTAGATGTCCCTTCACACCCACTGTTCTTGTTGTTTTTCTCGCACCCATGGCCATTGACTGATACAGGAGCATGAGCCGGCTGGACCTTTGGTCAGGTGTGGTATGGATAGGAGTATCCAAATCATAAACATCCTTTGGATCATTCTCACACCAAAAAAGACAAGAAAGTAAAATACAGTCTCCCTCCCAGAAGGAAGAGGTCTGCAAGATCCGAGCTTTTATGGGGTGCGCAGAGAGTGGCTCAAGTTGTGATTTTGCAATAACCAGTTACTTCACTTGCTGGCTTCTCCATTCTCGATCCCTTACTTGAAGCACGTCTGGCGTTCAGTGAACTCTGTTCCAAGCCATGATGATTAACTATCAGAAAACTGAAAAGGGGCTTAGCTCACTGTTGATATTTCTGCTCTGAAACTGCAGTCTTGGAGAGCCGATGATCCTTGGGATCCTTGCGTATGTATTGAAGAGAGGAGTGAAAGGCGGAGGGACAGTCCTTTTCAAACCCACATGCCATACTCTCAGGGGGCAAATAGAAGGGAGTGAGGCTATCTGCAGCTTGAGCTTCAATTTGGAGAGAGTGGATATGATCAGGATTTGGAAAATCAAGGCAGTGGGTAGAATGAATGCAGATTGTTCTCCAAATCCTGCGGTACTAGAACTAGGGGGCCATCATTGAAACCGATAGGAGATTGGTTTAGAAAAGATAAAAGGGAGTACTTTTTTAGGTAGCAGATATAGTGAACTAGCAGAATTTGCTGCCAGCAGAGGGTTTTGGAAGCAGATAGGTCAGCAGACTGGAAAGCAGGCTAAGCAATTAAATGGGCTACAGGTTTATTAAAGAGGTACTAAAAGGGATGAGTAGGGGTGTGCTCTCTAACATCCCTAATACAGTGATTGTGGATGCTGGAGGAGCGCAGGCGTAATGCATAAAGTAGCCCGGCTTGCATGTTCTCTTTAAATAGCATCTCTTGTTATTGGAGAAAGGATACTGGGGTGGATTGGGTTTGCATGGCAAGGTTTTGGTAGCGGCAGGGCTACAGGGGTGGTTTCTGTCAGAAACTGCTAGAAGCTTCCCCTATGTCCCATAAAGCCAATGCCAGCCAGCTCCAAGACGGACCCACCGGTGGCCAAGACTGAGCCAGTCGGTGACGGTGGTAGCACCTCTGTGAGAACATACTTAAGAAGGGGGAAAAAACCCCTAACTGCACAATTGCAGGCAGATAGAGGAGTGAGAATATGTGAGAGAAACAACTCTGCAGATGCCAAGGTCAGTGAAGAAGGAGGGGAAGAGGGTGCTCCAGGAGCAGACATCTCTGCTGGAGCAGAGATTCCCCTGCAGCCCGTGGTGAAGACCGTGGTGAGGCAGGCTGTCCCCCTGCAGCCCATGGAGGTTAACGGGGGACCCAACGCTGGGGCAGCTGGATGCCTGAAAGAGGCTGTGACAGGGAAGGCCTGTGCCGGAGCAGAATCCTGGTGGGACCTGTGGCCCCATGGAGGGAGGAGCCCATCCTGGAGCAGATTTGCTGGCAAGGCTTGTCACCCCGTGGGGGACCCATGCTGGAGCAGTCTGTTCCTGAAGAACTGCACCCTGTGGAAGGCACACAAGCTGGAGCAGTTCATGAAGAACTGCAGCCCGGGCAAAGGGCTCATGTTGGAGAAGTTCGTGGAGAACTCTGTCCCATGGGAGAGACCGCATGCTGGAGCAGGGGAACAGTGTGAGGAGTCCTCTCCCTGAGGAGGAAGGAGCAGCAGAAACAATGTGTAATGAACTGACTGCAACCCCCATTCCTGTCCCGCTGCACCACTCAGGGAGAGGTAGAGAAATCGAGAATCAAGTTGAGCCCAGGAAGAAGGGATGAGTAGGGGGGAAGGTGTTTTAAGATTTGGTTTTATTTCTCATTATTCTACTCTGATTTGATTGGTAATAAATTAATTTTCCCCAAGTCAAGTCTGTTTTGCCTGTGACGGTAATTGTTGAATGATGTCTCCCTGTCCTTACCTTGACCCACAAACCTTTCATTATATTTTCTCTCCCCTGTCCAGTTGAGGAGGGGAGTGATAGAGTGGCTTTAGTGGGCACATGGTGTCCAGCCAGGGTCAACCCACTACGTGGGGATAGCTGGATGTTGGTCTGACCCACCAGGGCATCCCTCGTGTTCTTTTCAGGGCCCTGGTTTTGTGTCCGCAGCTATGTGAGGACAAATGTGATGTTGGTATGAGTTTGTAATTTAATTTTGGAAGGTGATTCCTCAGGTTCTTTTACCTGAAACCTGATGTTTAGATCACTAACACTATGTGGTACCCTGTGGTACCCTGTTGAGGAAACGTGTCATTTTAGGACAATCCACATGGTATTAGCACTTAGAAAGGGGCCCTTAGACTAAACTATGGCTGTCCTGATGTTCCACTTTTCCCCTGGGATCCTTCTGCTCTGTCTGCTCAGAACTTGATGAATAATCATATCCCAGGAAAGATTTCATAAGCTATCATAGAATTTTCCCCCAGGATATCAGTGCATTTTGGATATATTATTTGAGAGTCTTCTGCTGGAAAATGTGTAGTGCAGCTGAAGGAGAGAGTGCCAGATCAGACAGATTACTAGGCATGAATCCCTACCATTATTTGTATGCGTATTCCTTCTGCCTTTAGATAATTGCATTAACATCAGGAGTATTGCTTACACAAGTACTACTGAGAAAAAGTGGTGAACAGGCTTGGGATCTCAAAGTAATGTTCTTGTTCCAGCACTTTTCCAGTGAGATTCTGACCTTGTTTCCTCTTCAAAGCTCATTAGAGTTGGGACATTCAGTAAGGAGGACCACCCACTACTCATCAGCCTCCAGGAGTGATTACCAACGCATCTTCTAGACCTATCAGAAGTAACATTTTTAACAGTTCAGACATTGTTTTGCTTTTCCTTCCAAAGCTTATCCCACACTTGGATACACGAGGGTATGTTAGACAGTGCTGTATTTCATGCTTGGTTGATTATGGAGCCAGATCTTTGGTCTCTGCTGAGGGTTTTTTTGCTGCTCCTCCAGTGCAAACAAGCCAGAAACCTTCCACACCATGTGGTAAAGGAGCCCCCGGTGGGCGTTAACACTGGTATCTCATGGTGGTTGTCATCAGGCGGCGTGGGTTAGGTTATGTCTTCTGCCAAGCCAGCCTGAAGAGCACAGCTCAGTGAGACCTCAGGGATTTCGCCTAATAACAGCAGTGACCTAATTTGAAAAGAGAAGAAAAGCTATCTTGTGGCTGATAATACCCAAAGGAGTACCACTGTGGGTGCAAAGGGAGG
This sequence comes from Burhinus oedicnemus, assembly GCA_008921705.1. NCBI lineage: Eukaryota > Metazoa > Chordata > Aves > Charadriiformes > Burhinidae > Burhinus > Burhinus oedicnemus. The sequence goes on along the minus strand of VFFE01007633.1, from coordinate 2,311,527 downwards.
ATTACAAACATCAAATGATAGGAAGTGTTTACACATCTACTTTTACATGCAATTAATCACCCTTGGAAAAAATGAAGTGATTTTTATTTGTACATCTAAAAGCAGAAGCCAAGTTAAAGCACTTACATAGATCAGCCCCAAAAAATGAAAATGTGAGAAAAATAATGCCAACAACAGTGCATCTTAAACTCCAGATTTCAAGCCAAACATCTATGAAGGAAGAAGTATTCCATGGAAAAATACCATATTCTTGCCATCTTTCTGACCACAGAGTTACACTCATTACAGTAAAGCGATAATTACAGCATTGTGAATACAGTGCTGCAGACAATGGCCTGTCAGTGTTTTTCCACTATAAACCCTCATGCGAGGTTTGCGATTTTGTGAAATGCAATTATCTTTGGCTGGGATATCCAGCTACAGTCTCAGCCCAGAAATAGCTTTTTTTTGTTTGTTTCCTTCCTTTACCGAGTTGTTCAAAGTTCATTGTTTGGTATGTGTTAGAGCCTTCCTGATTGATTGCTTGCTTATGCCCTGTCCGTACTGCGATGATGCGTGGAGAGTTTGCTATCACTGCTAGTGCATCAGTGCTGGGCTGTGATGCTATTGCCAAGTCAACGCTTTGGACCAAACGGCCTAACATTTGTATCAGGGCAGTCTGGGAAAGTCAGGACAGCAGGGTTATAGCAAATTAGCACTGACTTGCATATCCAGGCATGCACAGCAAAACATACTTAGGGAATACTAGAGTATGTTATTACAGCTATGGAAGGAGGGAGAATCGACCAGGCCAATTAAATGGGTAAAATCAGAAAGGTTTGTCTGTCTTACAGAAAAAGGAATTTCTGAGTTGATGTTACGAAAAAAAACCCAAACCCTATATGATTATTGAAACTGCAGCATGCTAAAAACACTTGTACAGTTATGATTTTGATTCTTTAATGGGGCTTAGCTAAGGCTCTTCTCTGTTGGATTGTGGTAATTGAGATCCAAATCCAGCACAGACAATTCAAAGGGAAAATATGGTGCAAATAGTGAGTGCTGATCCCCAAATTGAAGTATAACAGCATGTTTAATTACAAATGCTGCCCATGTAACATCTGCATATAAACTTCCGGGAAATAGGTCTGAAATAATTATATGTGTAATGTCTTACTTCGAAATAATTATTTTGAGACAAATATTGTGTGCATTTAAGGGATCTCACCTGTGTTTGGATGTGATTCACTAAATGTGAATTTATTCTTTGCATGAATTTATTCAGTGTCATGGAAGAAAACATAAAATCCTTGTGCTACAGAGATCTCTTGTTGCTTCAGCAACTTGTTAGACATTGCAGGGAAAAACTGCTGAGTTCACATAGTTTAAAATAAATATGGATCAAAGCAGTTTATTGCTTTATTGACAGTATGTAATTAACCAGCAATCACTGAACTATGCACACCAGATCAGTAATGCAATAGGTGAACCATTCTGGAAATTTCTAAACAGCTTTCTGTAACTAATCCCAAAGCTTTCTTAATGTACACACACACACACAGAGCAACTCGTGGACATGCACACGGATGGAGTTGTATGCACCCCCTCACTCATGGGCAGCATGGGTTACAAAAACATCCCCCTTCCCAAAGATTGCAGGTCTCCCTGTTTACATATGCCTCCTGCGGGAGATGTGGATCCTCCACCTTTATGCAGACCCCTGCAGTCCCTACAAGTCGTTGGCTGAACCACACACCCTTGAGAAGGCTGTTTCCCCTCCCAGGTCTCTCCCTCCTGTGAGAAGTTTTCATGCTTCTTTTATACTTCTTTTCAGTCTCACTCCTGCTTTGTGTCAAGTCTCTTTGTAACTCCCCAGTAACTGTTTAATCTGGCTGGTGGTCATCTTCTGTAACATGATCAGTTTGGGCAGATGCTGACCAGGCAGTTTGGTGTATTTGATCCACAGACACAGACACACTTTGGACACATCTTTATCTTCACAGGTGACATTATCTATGCCATTTGTCAAGGGGGAAATTGTGCATCCCTGCCACGTCCATAGTGAGGGAGAGCCATCCTTGGGAGGCATGTGGGCCGCAGGAGCAGGGAGAGCAAGAGGCGCAGCCAAGCAGCTGCCTGCAGCCATGTGGCTGACATGGCTCAAACCAGAGAGAGTTGTGATGTTCTGGATGCATCCCACGTGGTTGAAGGTAATGGTAAGTGGGCAAGCAAACCTATTTCCAGACTCTCCAAAATCCAAAAATAAAATTAACAGTTGCTTTACTAAATGTCTTTTGAACACCTATTATGATTCTCAATAAGGGGATCATAAATGAGACGGAAGCAGCAAATTGGATCATTGGAAAAACTGTGCGGAGAGGCCATCTGGGCCTGGTGCTTTATGGATGGTGAAGAATTTACATTTCACACTCCCACAGTTTACATTTTCTGAGGTGATAAAGGCATTTGGATCATTTTATTTTTTCGATGTTTTACATAAAATGAAGAGCCGTGATTGAAACTGGAACTGGAGTCAGGAAATAACCAGACTGTGTAAAATGTGGTAAAGTGCTAACAAATGCCACGTGTTACATGATTAATTTAGTATAAATGCCAGTTATGGATTTGGTTTGTCAGCAGTTGGCTTGGGTTTTGTGATTACTGGCCAATTGTTTAACTGATGATTTGATCTATAACAGAATCCTCGACTTTTGGGAATGGAAGAGAGTTGCATTGATAATTTAATGCATTAAGTGTGTGCAGAGCTGTTAGCTTCTAGAAAGGATACAGATAAGTTCTGGGGTCTTAATGTAACTGATGAATAGCCTTTTCTCTCGATACAGCATGATTTATGGTGGAAAATCAGGGCGGGGGGGATAGAGCTATGTGACTGCTATTGTTTCAGTATGTCTTCAGGCAGCGTTTTTGAATTGCAGCTAGACATGCAAGGAAAACTCTGAGTCTGACTGTAAATACAGCTGCAAAGTATGGCACCGCTCTTGCCTCTGAGTCAATCTCTAATCGCTGTTCTTGGCATATCAGCACTGGGCCATAGGGAAGGGCCATCTGTCAGAGGTAATTGAAAATGGAGGCACTGACCATCTGTAGGTATTTAAGCTCTCCTGACATTTTTTACAAGCTGAAGGATAATCCAGTGTTGTAATTTATAGTGTGTCTACCTATTATCTTCTACATTTTTCAAGGGAATACAGTATTCTTGGTCTTTTGTCTTTCATTTCTGTGGCCTGTCTCTTTATGTCACAAACTTATTTCCCCCCCATCTCTGCAGTTCTCTGTTGGCTGGAATGACCCCTGTAAATCTTTGTAAGTTTGAGATTTTTTCAAAATATGTGCTATGTAAATTACAGGTCACTGTTATTGCTGGAGCTAAAATGCAAGCAGAAGCTTTCCCTAAAGCCTTAGGATTTTGAGTGGGCTAAAATGGAATTCAGATCTAGTGTCTACTTTGCAAAAGTCAATGAATGCTATATTCCCTTGCTTTCTGTTATCCGTATGGTGTAAATCATTTGGCAAATGTAAATGCTAGCTCTGTTCCAAAGAAAAGATGTATAGATGTGTACAGGTACTGTGCCTGCAGACTTCCTGTGTGTGCACAGCTATAGCTGGTTAACAGTAAATAATAGCGTACACTCCTTGTAAGATCAAACTCTTGATTCCATTAAGAAATTAGGAAAGATTTTAATGGTAACTTTACATGTTGAACAGTTGAATTTTACACACACATTTCTATTTAAACATTCATTAGGTATGTCAGTGTGGAGAAAACCAGATCTGTCACTTGCATGAGCATGTATAAGCATGCACACACATGCACCCCCCCCACCCCCAAGTTTGGCTTCTTCCGGGGAGGGGGGGGGGGGAAAGGTTGTTTGAATATTTTGTTAATTATCTTTGTAATCCAGACATTCAAATACTGCTCATGTGCTGAGCTCACATGGAGAGAAAGGAAAGATACAGAGAATTTTTAATAAAAATGCAGTCGCAGCAGGGTTTGAAGTACACTGCTTTGAAATACAAAGCCAGAACTTTATTATCCAAGCTAAGCAAATTTTCTGAACATATACAAGGTGTTGTTATGGTAAGTGAAGGAAGCCTGTGAAGTTGCTTGGAGTTGTTTGAAATATAACGAGAATAAAAAGTAAAACACATTTACATTTCAGTGGATGTTTGGCAAAGATCAGAACAAAGTCCGTTTTTCTGATGGATCTGCAGGATCTGCATGCACACAGACTACAGAGAGATGAGGCTAATGGCTCGTTTGCTACACAGGCTCGTGCTCTTTGTAGGCGAACACTGCATCAGCATTAGGGAACAGGGAAATGAGTATGGGATGCAGTATGGAGCACAGAGCAGCTGAGTATGAAGGGTATGCATTTGTGTCCCAGGGAGGCAAGGCGCGGAATATGCAAGGGTGTTCCACCCTTTCCACATAACATCCTCCTCTGGCATTTTCTCTTAATACAGAAGTACCAGGAGGAGAGTGAAGGATATGGCAGTTGCTGAGAGGCTGCCTGTGGCATGCTCAGCCCCGGCACCTTAAAGTAATGGTGGTTTTGGCAGAAGCAGTCCTGGGTCCTGCAGTGTGCTGAGGCTGCTGTGCTCTGCTCACCTGCATGAAGCAGTGTCTTTTGGACCAGGAGAGCTCTGATTGCCTGTTCGTTTTCAGAGCTAGAAGCTGGCAGCTGGCTATAGTGCTGGGAGCAAGGTCACCTCCCTGTTCCTGCCACCCCAAGAGCCTGCCTCTAAAGGCCTGAAATGACCTGCCATAAAACATCTATGAAAGACGTACTCCTCTTAGGGTGGAAGTGTTCTTCAAGGCAACACCACCAGAGACCCAGGATTTAGACCGACTGGTTTTGTTTTCCAACAGGAAAAAAAAAACCCTATGTGGATTTTAGTGATACTTTTCCTCCCTAAGGAGCCTTTTATGGTGGAAATGACTGTGTGGGTCCTGTATTAGAATAATTAGTCTGACACCAACTAGCTTTCAAACTCATCACTAGAGTATCTGAGCAATTCTTGGGTACGATATTGCCTCACAGAAGCGACCGCTGTCTGTCACTGCTGCTGTTCACTGGCTCCAAAGGAAGCAGTTTGTATTTTTATTTTTTAGGGTTGATTTGGAGACTTTATAAAGGAAGGAGGTAAAATTGGTTCAAAGCCTTCAGCCACAGACTATACAAAATGCTGTATCTCTAGCATGGACATGGTATTCCTGATCAGATTCATACTTCTAATACTACAGCTATGTTACCTCTAAGTCACCATCGTCTTTTGGGGCTATAAGTGTCTAACCTCGGCCCAGTCTACAAGCTCAACCGATCTCAATTCCCTTTTTATTGCTTTGCATAGAGCAACATTTTAGCTGCTTCTGATGAGAGTGGTTTTGTAAGGGGAAAAAGAAGGAAGCAAATTCTCACTCTTGTTTATGATTTCACTGTCTTTTTGAGAAAAGGTTCAGTGCACCCATGTTTAAATGTAACTTAAGGTTCTTCTTCCTTCCTATTTTTGAAGCTTACTGTTCATGTATTTTATGGAAGACGGATGTTACTAGCACAGAACAGTGTGGTTGTTATCTATTATACCATGATATATTTACTGAGAAAATTTTAATAAATAAACCACAGGCTTGAACCACTGAACCCTTCTAAACCAGCTGATTCCCATGAGGGGTTCAGGAGTTTTTATGGACGGATACTGTGTTCTCATGAGAATTTTATTAGAGCTCATAGACTCGAGACTGACTAGCAAGAGAATTTATGAGGTTACATGGGAACTATCACATCTTTCATTCCAACACCCTATGAGTTTATAAAATGAACTCTTCCTTAAACTGTGTTATTAAATAGAAGAGTTTTAATGCAACTTTAATGAAGTATCTAATGTTATCAATGATTTCTCATCAGTCAGCGCAGCTGGTTAATTTTACCAGCTTTTCAGTTTTCAGTTATCCTGGGTTAGAGAGTTGGGTAAAGAGTTTTTGCTAAAAATTGAAAAAAGGCAAGGGAGGTCGTAAGTTACTAAAAGCATCAAAGAACGCCTGTCAAGATGGATAATAGGAAGGGTGAATAGTGTCCGCTATGTATTTGCTTAGCCTCTATTCTGTTTACTCTCTTGAATACTCTCTAAAATTCCTCTTGCTGTTTTGTTTAAATTTAGAACAATGTTGAAGTTCTGTAGTTGCTCATTATCCCACTTGAAATTTAACTTAAAATGTTATTTTGCATCATGTAGTTCAGCTGGAAAGCTGCCCAAGCCAAGAATTGAGGTCTGTGGTAGTGAACTACAGAGGAAGTGGTCTAAGCAAGACTCCCTTCTGGGGATATTCCAACATTTCATTACATTGTGTGTACTAATGAGTAGAGCAAAGGACTGAGAGCCAGGAAGGGCAGAGTTTTAATCAAATGACTCATGATATGGCCTTCAGCAAAATACGTGACCTTGTAATTCAGCCGTCTTAGCTATAACAGTGGGTAAAAATAGGGGCTCAGTGTGGTGTTCAGGCAGAGATACAGATGTGTCTGTTTCAGCTGCGTTCATGGTCTGCAGTTTTTTTCCTCAGCTTTGGAATAGACACCATGGGAAGACAGATCTCCTTTCAGCTACTCCAGAGAAGCTCAAAACAATGTGGACATGTATTCTTCCTTGAAAAAGAGCTTTTAAAACTGTCAGATGGAGGTCAGTCCTTTGCTCAGTCTGATTCACCTGTGAGTGATCAAATTTGTGTCAGGGAGACCAGGCACAAGGAAGATGAAGGCACACGATTTGAATGGTGGGTTCAAATCAGATGTGCTCCTGGTGCAGTTTGCCCAGCCAGGTAGAGCTGGGAGTCTATAAAGGCTGCACAGTTTGGGACACTGGAGCCCAAAGAACGTTCTTTAATTGGTACATGAAGCGCATCAGATTTCCAGGTGGTACTGGAAACACTGGCTTGGCCATCATCCTGACAAACTGTGGTTGTTTAAGATGTCACAGGCCTTGTTTTAAATCAAGGGTAGATCTTAGGTACTTAGCTAGCTCTGATCTAGTTAAGAGCAGCCTGCTTCTGCTGCCGCTTCCTGTACCTCCAGCTTCGTGTGTTAGTCCTTATGGCTGTCTCAGATCATGGTCCCAGAACTCCACCTGGGGACCTTCGGGCTCTCAGCAGTATATGAAAGCATTCACCTGTCCCTGAAATTCTTTTGGATGGAAGGTGCCATACAGAAGTATCAAGATGAGCTACCTATCCTATTTCTTTATGTTTCAGGCCCTAAAAATGGAACAGGACTGTCTCAGTTTAACAAATTTGGAGCCATCCCTTTTATTTCAGTCCCACATTACACATCTACCTGACCGTCCTTCAGAAATGGGACAAAGAAAACCTGGTGGGATTTGACTCCTTAACTGATCAGCTTTCATACTTTATAGCCCTATTGTGATGGCAAAGCATAGGGAGTCAAAGCATCCTTGGTTCTTAGTCTACTGACTTAGCAGGACTGCATTTTTATGACAATTGTTCAAGCATAGGGAAAACATAATAAATGCATCTCGCGTCTCTAATCTTTACTATCTCAGGACAGGAAGGAATGGGCAAGTTAGATACTGTACTGCCTTTGGTAAATCAATTGATCTATGTATTTTCAGATGTTTATGCAGAACAGGTTGACTAAGCCTCTTGTGCTTCAGAGAGAAAGTACGCCTGAGCTAACATTTCACTGATCCTGTGAAGAATAAAATAGGAGGAAATAGGATACAAACAGAACTACAAATCATTGAAGTTATTTAATAAGAGAAAAGCACTAAGTTGGCTCAAAACCAATCTGGAAAGGCTCTTTGTTGAAGTCATCAAGGTGACTGCATAGCCAGATATAATTTCTAGCCTAATTTTTTATATCTTATGTGCTTATATGAATTTATTTCTCCTCTGTTTGGCATTTCACATTCACTGGATTTTTTCTGTGTCTGTTTTGGTTCATGTGAGCACAGCAGTTTGGAGTAGGATCATTATTCCTCAAGTTCTGCAACAGTTAAGAAGAAAACGTAGAAACAATTTCAAGTTCCATGGCACTAGAAGAGAAAAAGCTTTGAAAATATGGGGAACTTATGAAGTCAACTCCTGGCACTTTTAGTGGAAGTTGCATGCTTTTGAACATCTCCATAATAAATAATTACCATATGGGTGATTTTCCATCTTAAAGATTTGCATCATACCCCACTTGTTTCTCTGCACAATGCCTAGCCATTCCTCTTATGTAAAATGTTCTTAACATGAACAAGGACCAATCAATATAAGTCCAGGTATTTTTCTCACCAAAATGTGTTCCTATAAAACACATATGAATTTAGTCGGTGGTCCGTGGTACAATGTCAGGCCTCTGATGGGTTAATGAAAACATTCTGGTTTTCTTTTATTCTTTAACAAGAACTTTATGTTTTTCTCTTTTTATCAGCCCATAGCATAACAAACAAAGAGGCTCATTTTGTATCTCTGAATGACCATCAGGTTCTCATTGGAATACATTGCAAACAATGCCGTAAACTGTTAGGAATGGGTGAACAACAGTTTTTATGGGGATATTTGCTGCCTCTGGCAAATAAAAAATTGTTCCCCTCATAACAGATAGTCGTATCGCTGGTTATCTCTATCCTCTTCCTGCCAGCCAGTGCCCTAGCAGAGGTGGTGGCTTCTGGGCACATATCTCTACTAGAACTGCCCTACTTTGTGCTCTGAACAATTATTTCAGGTGCTAGTGAATGTGTATTTCCACAAACACGTGGCCTGAGAAGTGTGCCTGCTGACACAGAGGCACGCTTTTATTACCCTGTTCAGGTTATCATCCTGCCTTGCTGCCTGTTTGCCAGCCCTGACTCTGCCAGCTTCCTCGGCTTCTTCAACCAGTGCTACAAAACACAAAGCTTACTAATAATTGTTTAGTATTTTAGAGTTAGTTTTAAATGTAGGAAAATAGATTTTATTGCTGTGACCTGGCCAGGAATTTTGGTTGCAACTTGTCCTTCAAAGTGTGCTTCACTGTTTTAGATATTTTCTAGTAAAATTGTTTGGCCTTTCTCCTATCTGTCAGTGATGAATCTCTGTCCTAATCTAAGATTCTGGTGCCCTGTTCATCCACCCTGTTTTTCTGCTAGCAAGAAAAGCACTGTTTTTTCCCTACCCATCCACAAAGAAGAAAAAAAGCTGAGGACCTTCTCGTTAGCGAAGCTCAAGCTGAGAGAAGGGATGATCTGAGCATCCTTTCAATGTGGAAAACTTCAAATGAAAAAAGAAAAATCGAGGAAACTCTAAAAGAATGTTTTCTAGTGATGTGTTTTTCAATTGGAGTTTGGATTAAAAGAATGGGAGAAGGAACCTCCTTTTGTTGAGCTAATTGATGTCGTGGAATAGCACAGATATGTTTCAGAAATACTAACTAGCCATTTTCCTTCACAGCCAAAAAAGGAAAACCCAAGGGAACTGTTGCCTTCCTAATTGTGGAAAAGTGCAGGAGTGCAATTCAAACATGCTTTTTCCATCTTCATTTTAATTGTGCATTATAGTTTAAACTTATTTCCATAGCGTGCAAAACAGTAGAGAAATTTGAACTCTAGGTCATGAAAGAAATACACATGGATATTTGCGGAAAGTGTCCTCATCGGGTGCTGCTTCAGAGTATCATTAACATTTTTAAATTCCCCAACCTTAGGACAATTACTTTGTAGAAAGTCCATTTCATCAAATATACTTAAGTTTATAAAATGTTCATTAGATATGTTTAAAAATATAGTGTGAGAAAACCTGTTTCTATTGGCACTGCCATGTTATTCATCTATCTTTTCAGACATGTTTTTGTTGGCATTTTCATCTATGTTTGGCCTCATTTTTAATGAAGTTTTAACTGCTAAATAGTGGTTATCTGGGACACAAGAATCAAAGGTAGTTAAAGTTCCTCAGAGCTAAGAAGAATAGACAGAAGTACTGCTCAGCATTTTACACAGTAAGCTGTGGAACAATGAGCTATAATTATCTCCTGTTAAAAACAGCAAAATAAGAAATATGCCAGTTTAGATTTGAAGTTGGCAGCAGTTCAAAAGGTTGAAGGAACGAGAAATTGTGGAAATTCTCTGCCTTATTTTTCCCTTCATGCCTTTTCTATGTGAGATTGTGAGGCTCTGTGCAGATGCTCAAAATTTGTTTGCTCTAGAAGCTCCATCTTCCATCCCCTCATCATTAATAGTGGTAGCATGAAGCCAATGAGAGGCTGAAAAAGATGTCAGTTATCGTTATTCTAGACACCAGGCAAAATACTGTTGAGCCTAACTTAGTAGTTGCATACAGTTCAAATAGATGTGAGGAACATTAGCATCCTCATTTTACAGACAGGGAATTAGAAGATGGCAAGTGTATGGCTCACCTCACTGACTTGAGCCGCATGCAAGTTAGGTGTTTAATACTGATCTATTTGCTTAAGCTCCGTCCTTAGTGGAGACAGATAGCCCTCAGTGATTTATCCCATCTGTCTTAAAAATCTATATTAGAGTGGATAGAATGGGTTATTCTTTGATAAGGCTCTTGCTGTCTCTCTCCACTGACTATAAGGGAAGAGGGCAAAGGTGAAAATTCCTCCAGCCAATTCCTTCACTGGTGGTAATGATCAAAACTAGCATAATTGAAACCCCAGATCTTCATGAACCAGTCTTGATCAGTCTCAGAAGCAGGTTGGCCAACCTCTGCTTCTAAGGTTTTCCTTAACCTTTACATGCAAATTTTAAGCATTCTTCAGCCCAGAAAGAAACTGGTGGGATGGCTGGGCTCAGCAGGTTGTGGCTGATGTTTGTACTCTTCCTGGAGGTCAGTAACAAGTGGGGTATGCAGGGGTCTGCCCTGGGACCTATCCTGTTTAACATGTTCATCAGTGACCTGGAGGAGATGAGGGAGGGAGGGCATTCTCATCAGGTTTGCAGATGACAACAAAGTGGGGTTAAGGGAATGACCAACTGGTACACTTGAGGGCAGAACTGCCACTCAGAAGGACCTAGACAGGCTGGAGAAATGGGCCAACAGGAACAATATGAGATTCAACAAGAACAATTGCGAAGTTGTGCACCTGGGATGGCAAACATGAGGCAGCAATTTGCCCTTGCAGCAAGGAAGGCTAATGGTGTCCTGGGCTGCATTCAGAGGAGTGTTGCCAGCAGGGGGAGGGAGATCCTTCCCCTCAGCACTGGTAAGGCCACGCTGGAGTGCTGTGTCCAGTTCTGGGCTCCCTGTTACAGGAGAGGTAGGGACATACTGGAGCAAGTCCAATGAAAGGCCACAAAGATGATTAAGGGAATGGAGCATCTCTCCTGTGAGGGAAAGCTGAGATAGCCGGGACTGATCAGTCTGGAGAAGAGGTGGCTCAGGGGGATCTCATCAGTGTGTATAAATACTTGAAGAGAGGGTATAAAGAAGGTGGAGCCAGGCTCTTTTCAGTGGTGTCCAGTGACAGGACACAGCATCTGGGCTTGTAAGAACAGAGGCATGGTCAGTTGATCTGGGGTAATGCTTATTCCCCTTCGCACTCGTTAGACCTCATATAGATTAGGTTTTGCCCCCAGTCTTCCCCTTGCAACACATAGATAAACTGGCTGCCAAGATGGTCAGGGCTGGAGCACATGTCCTGTGAGGAGAGGCTGAGCTGGGCTTGGTCAGTCTGCAAAAGAGATGGCTTCAGAGGGACCTAACAGCAGCCCCCAGTGCTTACAGGGAGGTGTAAAGGAGATGGAGCTAGGCTCTTCACAGTGTTGCATGATGGAAGAATGAAGGATAATGTCATAAGTTGAAACAACAGAGGTTCACACTGAGTATGAGGAGAAACCTTTTCCCTGGAAGGACAGCCCAGCAGTGGAACAGATTGGCTAGAGAGGTTGTGCAGTCTCCATCCTTGGAGATTTTCAAGAACCGCCTGAGCAACCTGGCCTGACCCCATAGCTGACACTGCTTTGAGGGAAAGGTTGGGCTAGAGGCCGCCTGGGGTCCCTTCCAACCTGAACAAGTCTATGACTCTCAGCTGGCCATGCACTCTAACTTCTCCTTTGTGCCCTTTCTTTTCGTCAAGGCCAACAATGTCAGATGTTATAAGGAGAGGAGCTGAGAACAAAACTGAACACAGCATTATGTCATTCTCCTAATCTACATTGTCCCTGGGTTACTGAATGCTCTGCTTAGTTCCACTCACCACACTACAGAATAGATTTAGGAGAACCAGGAAAGACACAGAAAAGAGCACTGTGAGGAAAGACTAAATAGGCTAGGTCTTGAAACTTGAAGAGAGCTGCTGGGTCTGGATGCACTACAGGCCTAGGAAGTGATGATTATTGAGGAGATGCTAAAAAGGGAATGATTAGTCACTGTTTCTTGGAATACAAGAAGTAGAGAGCACTCAAGAAAATGATCAGGCAGCAGGTTTAAAAACAAACAAGACTTGTTCATGAGTATACAACAACATTGTGGAAGATATTGTGGAGGCCAAAAGTACCAGTAGATTCAAGAAGTGATTAGATGAGTTAATGGAAAATATATCCATTGGTACACAGGGATTTGGATTAAACTGTCACTCAGGCAGTTCCTAAATGGCTGTTTGCTGGAGGTCAAGGGGCCATGTCAGGAGAAAGTTCAGCCTATGCATGGCCTTGGTTGTGCCCCTGTGCATCTGGTGCTGTCCACCATAGAGGAGAGTCCTGTGCTGGATGGCCATTGGCCAGTCTGCCAGTTCTCATTACTGCCTCACCAGTAGCGACTATAGTCTGCTCCTGCTCCCTGATGAGGGTGGATGAAATGGGCAGGTACAGGAAAAGACACCACACATTCTGAAGGAAAAGGAAGCCATGTGAGAGAAAGGCTCAGGCATTAGGAGACCACACTTGTTGACCTGGGGCTGCTGGATAGTTCCAGACTAGCAATTATTTTTTTTCTTTTTATGCCGTTTTATCCTCATCTATAAAATTAGTCTTTTTGAATCTTCTGTAGGGAGTTATTAGCATTAAAATATTCATAAATATGAAACACAGGAGGTGCCATCTGAACATAAGGAAACACTTTTTCACTGTGAAGGTGACTAAGCACTGGCACACATTGCCCGGAGAGGCTGGGGAGTCTTCGTCCTAGGAGATACTCAAAAGCCAGCTGGACGTGCTCCTGGGCAACAGGCTGTAGGTCACCCTACTTGAGCAGGCAGTTGGACCAGATGACATCCAGAGGTCCCTTTGAACCTCAAACACTCTGTGATTCTGTGCAATAAAAATATTAGTAAATATTAAATATAATTAAAATGTTAGGACTATTCATGTTAAGCTATTGGACCTGCCTGGAGGTTCAACAATGTGCCTAAGAAAGGGCAGCTGCTTTCTGTTTAAAGGCAGTTCTTAGCCATGTTTTTTGACATGACTAATATTGCAGTGCTCTATGTAACCTGCTCTTTTATGAGTATTGTCCTGACCTGTATTTGAATGCTTCTTGAGTACACATGGCTGAAATCATAGCTGTCACCCACCAGTGTCTTCTTTAAAATGTCTCAGCAGGGTGGAATACTCCTAAGCAAGTATATTAGACGATTAGCTAGCCACCTTATGTTCAAAGACAAATGACATGTTTATACAATGATATCTTCCTCTCCAGCATGCTGGGCACACAGCTACTTTCTCTATCTGTGTATTGTCACCAACTTCCGTATTTGGAGTTTTATCTTTGTTCAGCTTTGATGCATTTATCTGGGCAGATACCCTTAGCTGAGCTCACAAACAGAGCTGTAACCAGACAACATGAATTTTACACCGGGGAGAAAACAAGTGTCTGGTGTGTCGGTAACAGGTCTCCAGCTGTGGACTCCTCGGTTTACACCTGTCCTTGAGTGCTGCTCTGTGCTTGTGCAGAGCAGGTCTGCGCTGCAGACATGTTATGGTTTGAGGAACCCACAACAATTTATTGCCATTTAGACAATTATTCTATCACTCAATGACCTCTCCCCACCCAGGAAGGGGAATTGGGAAAAAACAAGGAAACCCGGGGCTTGCAATATAAACAGATTTAATAGAATAAGGCTGGATAATTAACATTAATAACACTAAAGAACCAATATTGATCCTGATGCCAATACAAAATATACAAAGATTATACTCAGCTGACTATACCAGTAGGAAGCTGTGCACTCCCAGCAGTGGACAGCAAATGTTGGACACTGCGAGCGCTACAGCTTCAGGAGGAAGGGAAGGCCTCAGGGGTCTGGCACCAGGGTAAGAAGTTCTCTGGATTGCTGCTATCAAGGGAGAGAGACCTTCACAGCAAACTTTCTAATTTATATTGAATGTGACTTTCATGGTATGAAATAATCCTGTTGGCCAGCTTGGGTCAAGTGCTTAGGTCTTGCTCTTCCTCATCCCTGCACCTGGCGAGCTCAAAAACACTGACATCTTGAAACCCACACACCACAGCTGGCGATAAAGTAAATATTTTCACAAATTGAGACACTAGATTCTTCTAAAAGTCCAGTTTTCCCAAGTATTAGAAGAGAAATTAGTCCTGTGTCATTCAAACCAGGACAAGACACCTTGACTAGCTATTGCAATGGTACCCAAGCCATGAGCGTAGTTATCTTTCTTATTACATGAGTTTTGCAATGTCAATACACAGAGTTATTGCACCTGGTTGCTTCTAAACCCCAGGTTTATACGGATACTGCTGTATTACACTGCGATCCGTACAGCAGATACCCCCAGGTGTACATACAGCATGGCCTTACGGCTGCCCAGGGCGGGCTTTACACGACAGCAGTTGACACTGCTTTGCAGTTGGAAGAGTATACAGCAATGCTGGCTTATCCGAAATAACTAGGTAGGAGGACAAAAGATACTATTTATTGCTACTCATTAACAGAATGAGTCCATGAAACATTGCAATTTTCCATTGTCCATTGTGTAAGATTTTCCATTGCCAGTTAACCTTTTAATTTTATTCTTCCCTAAACAGAAAGGGCCAGGAGGATGAGACAAAAATTCACTTTTATCCCAGGCTTTACCCCAAAGCAGTGTTACCATATAAAATAAATACCTTGGATACTAAGGCATAGAGATTCGGGTCCAGACAAAAAGAAGATATAGACAAGATTTCAATGTGTCTGTGTGAAGCTACAATTCTGACAATTACTTTTTCTCTGCCCCTAAATTTGGAAGATTCAACAGGATTGTAGCTTTATTAATTTCAAAGCATTACCTATATGCAGGCAGATATACATGTATGTACCTACAAACACACATACACAAACACACACATACATATATATAGAAAGAGATACATAGGCAAAGACTTGACAAACTTGAGCAGCATCACATTTGGTTCACAAAGAGTGGGAGCAGAAAGCGAGGGTCCTTTCCACATCAGCTCCAGTGTGGAGTCTCATGGCATTCCCTAGCACGGAGTGAGCTTCTCGTAGCAAAGAAAAGCAGCTGCTTTTTCCTTGAGAAACTCCTTCCGTATTTTACACAAACACATTAAGGTTAGTTGGAATTTGTGTTTTCTACGTGAAATACATCCACCTTACTTAAAAGCATAGTTTCATCCTTACCCCATTTTCGGTTTTTAAGATTTAAAATATGTCAGACCTATGTGAGATGGCAAGCTGATAGTCTAACAAGGCAATGTATAGACAAAGAGGGAAGAGGAGAGTTAAAGATAAAATGCTGGTTTTCTGTGTGTTTGACCCCATGCTGAGCTGTAACTTTTGTTTCTTGCTTTAATCTTTGCTTGGTATCTCACTTGTTATTGTAACTTTGCCTAATTTTTCTCTCTCTTTTCTTTCTTTATGCTATATCTTCATATAAATACAAAAAGCACAGCAGTAAGCATTAAAACCAGCAAGATCAGAATGACTTCAGTTGGCTTACAGCAGGGATGAATTTTCTCCTCTGTCACAGGCCAAGCAAAGGAGAGACAAGATGAGAGGGATGGATTTCTTTAAAGTAATCAAATGCAGACTTCTCACATTCACGCAGCTTTTAAATCGTCAAGGCCACGGTGTTTATCTGTCCACTCTTTCTCACTGTCCGTTGCTCTCGTGACCGATGCTTTGGTTTTCTTGAGATGTACTTCATGTCACGTTGAAATGATTGAGAGATGATTTTCTTGCTGCAATTCATCGATTAGGAAATGAATACTAGTGGCACAGCTCTCTATGGATTTTCGCGTTGCTCTGGAAAGCAGAAATGAAACTTTACAAAAATGGCACAGTGGCATTATAAACCTACCTGGCAGCAGTAGTTTCCCAACTTGAAACGAACAACAGCAGTGAATTAGGCCCTGAAGTTTAATGACCTGTGTAGCAGAGGGAGAGTGAGAGCCCTTTGTATGCAAGCCAGGAACCGGTTGCCTTGACAGTCAGTGAAAGTCAGATCAAAAGGCTGTTTGAAAACCCTAGCTTTTAGAAGCATAGAAGGGAAACAACATCTTTCTTTTCTAGCTCTGGAGTTGGGAGATAGAGGAAACAATAGCTGTTGTATAGACAGAGAGTTATTTGAATTATCCCTGCTACCTCTGTGCACCTGATCAAACAGCCGGTGGTTGAAAGGCTGATGCACCATCAGGCTTCCTGCCTGATAGGAGCGTGATAAAAATTGTTGCAGCTGAAACATCTAAGAGCACAAAGCTTCGAAAAAAACAGATCCCAGGGAGGAAAAGCGAGGCAACACAAAAAGAGTCCTAAGTTGGGACCCCGTCTTTCTGGCCTGCTCAGGCTTCAGAGGAAGACCAAGGGGAGGAGAGAAAATGGCTTGTCTCCAAATATGCCTTGGATGGGCTGTACACAAGTACTAAAGAAGACACACTTCCAACCCCACCTTTTCTTTAACATAATCTCATCCCTCTACACTAGTACATCAGCCCTGTGTACCCCTCTCCTATTAACACCTTCTCAATCAGGGATGCTACTCTCCTACCTGCTACTCTGGGATCCCTAACATACCCCAGCCTCCATCCCTCACTTCAACAGCTGGGATCCCTTATCTCACCTCTCTTCACCCTTATTTTTCCCACATCAGTCCATGCTTCCTACTTTTTCTGCCTCATACCATCTCCTGCAACCAGACCCAGGGCACAGCCACAGCATCGGTGGCCTCCTGCCGCAGGAGCAGGGTGGAGAACCAGGGGTCTGTCAACTGTTGGCCTGCATGCAGGGACTCACCAAGCAACTCAGCAACTTAAGACAGGAGTTGCCACCAAGGTGGTACACGAAACCCTAGCACCCTATGAACCAGCCCTGGAGATATTAAAAACTCAACTGGACAGGGTCCTGGGAAACCTGCTGTAGGCGACCCTGCTAGGTGACTGTGGGCTTGGACTAGACAATCTCCTGAGGTCCCTTCCCACCTCAACCTTTCTGTGAGTACATAGGCACTCAGCTCCGTGATGTGAGAGGCAAGAAAGAATCTGCTTTATTCAGAGTCGTGAAGGTGGAGTTTGAACTACATCACCAAGTACCAGGCTTGTTTTTTAACCACTTGAGCATGTTTGCTGCCTAAATGAAGTCTCTGTGCAAACCTTGGTATATTTTTCCTCTGAGAAAAGGCAGACAGGAGAAAATATTACCTTCAGTGAGACACTTGGCCAAGGACAGCCCCCAGCAACCTAGGCTGCTGGGCAGCAGGAGCGAGATGCAGGGGGACTGCCAGCTGGGGCATGAGAAGTCGCGTGAGCTGATGGAGGGATGGGAAATGGCGAGGACATGCATGGGGACAGGTGAAAAGCTGGAAGCAGAATTCCTGTTCAGCCAGCACGTACAATCCTGACAGCTCTGGACAATGAAGCATAAGTCAATACTGCATCTCCAGGACAGCATAGGAAAGCCGTGTTGATGTCTGCATTCATTAGGAAAATGAACTCTTAAACATTCCTGTTATGAAAAATATATCCATTGTAAGTGCAAAGGAGCAATTTATTTCAGTAAAGGAGATGGAAATTCTATTTAAGGGATGGTATATTCATTTCCCCTTATAATCTGCTCTCAGTAAAACAGATAAAATTACTGCATTTTCACTGGAAATGTTGTCAAGACATTTTACTGCAGCTATTTTGACAAATTTGTAATACCGTGCAATTTAAAAAGATGTGATTTAATATACTTCTACATTGTATCCACTTCCTCAAGTCCTTTAGCCAGTCACGGAGCAGTTTGAGCTTTACAGCGATTTCAGTGTTGACAGCAATTCTGATTGTGTGTTAGTAGCAATGTGAAATGCAGAGCGCGATGCCCTGGGGAGGGCTGTGCTCTGCATTTGCAGTGTTCAGAGGCTGATGGAGATCCACGGCATGGCCAGCATCCATCGGGCTGAGCTGGGGCACCAAAGGCCATTCAGCAGGTCGGCTTTGCAAAGTCAGCCTTACGGGGCCTGCCTACCCGTTATGTTGTTCTTCTGCTTTTGGTTTTCTTTTGATTTTTAAATCACTGCGTTGAAGTGATTTAAACATTTGAACACTTGAAAATTTTTCTTCAACTGCAGCCAAGAAAAGAAACAGTGACAGAAACAGTGAGGGGATATGCTTATCCTGGTGGCCTGGGGACTTCGAAAGAGCTTTGAGTGGCGTAAGGAGTTTTGAACATATCTAACGGGAATTATATAGGATAAGCATGTTTCAGATATTAAGTCATTGTGACTAAATAAGGACGGATTAGACGCAGCTTCTTATGAATGCATATTAATAAACTGCTGTTTGGAAGCCTTACTCTATTTGCAGTCACACTGCTAGCAGCATTACCAGCCCTGCGAGCTCAGCCATCAGGAAGGTGACTGAAATAACTGACAGCCTGGCTCAGATACTCCTTGTTATCAAGTCTGGTCCTCTAATTTTGCTCTCACATTTTCTTTTGCACAGTCTAGCAACTAAGCTTGAGGGATGTGGTTTAGTGGTGGTTTTGGCAGTGTTAGGTTGATGGTTGGACTCGATGATCTTTAAGGTCTCTTCCAACCTAGGTGATTCTATGATTCTAAGCTGCTGTCCCGCTGACCCAAGTACAAGCCAGGGAATAAACCAAGGCAATGTAAGGTGCTGCTGTGGTGTATGCCTGCCTCACGCTGGGGACTGGACTGATAGTGCTGTTTTCCTAAATAGACGTTGTCTCCCTAATCCCAATACTTCTCTGTCTTTAACAAGTTGCATTGACAGATTCTTTGAACAAAGGGACAGATGTTCGTTGTGTTTCGTAGCCCAGAGACAGATAATGTGGGAAAAAGAGGAGCTCTCCGTCATTGGCCGAGGAGGGAAAAGGCAATACAAATGCAGGTTGTGTAACACAAGTTTCCACAGACATCTGTAGCCCCAAATTCACTTCTAGTACCAAATGTGGGACCGTGGCTAGTGAAGGAATACATTGCTCTTCCGTAAGGATGCTGGGAAGTCGTGCAGGTGACCTGACCCTTTATTTGCTTGCCTCTGGAAAGCTCACGTGAGTTCACGGTGTGCCCAGCCTGCGCATCGCAGTTGCGCCAGCAGGTCTCCTGCTGCTCCTGGGTCTAGCAAATCCATACACCTGACAGAGTTTTCCCTTTACAACACAGGAGCATCTGGCTTAAGGATTATCGTAAACTTTCTCTCCCTCATTTTGCCACTTTCTACTGTCTGGGTCCTGATCTCTTTCAAATTGGATTATCCTCTTATTCTTTCTGGTACCGGTGAAATCAATGAAGTCAATGTAGTGTAAGTGATGGTGAGACTATACTACAGAAGATTAAAGAAATGCAATGGGTTTTACATACAAAAATGAACTACCAGTCCAAGTAACGGTATTAAGCCAGGATACAAAAAGCACAAGGCAAAAACCAGTGGGGAAAAGAGTACCCCAAAGTGAAGGGAGGTAGAAGACAGGGGGAAGGGGCAAGATAAAGTAACAGAAGTAGCAAAGATACAAGAAAACACCACACAAAGAAATACACAGTGTATCTGGCTAAGAGACCAGTGATCTAGAAACCACAAGGGAACAAAAAGAGGGAAGACAGCATGAAGTGAGGAGGATAGAAACCTTTAGGACAACTGAACAACAGAGAAACAAAGTTGAAATCTGAGAGTGTGGGAGGCTTTTCCATAAAGAAAACAAGTACAGAAAAATGTGATGAAATCGTGTGCTGAATTCATTCTGTTCAGGTTCATTTTCTCAGCAGCAGTGATTACCGCAGCAACCAGCAATGGAGGAGCTCTCAAGGTCATCTCATCTGACTGCCTGCAGAGCAGAGAGCTTCTCAGAGCCAATAGTGTCTTCTATTTGCTTCCCCTGGCTTTTAATAACAACTAAATATAAGCCGAGCTGTTGGCAATATAAGTTATGTTCTCTGTGAGCAGTAAAAGCACGTGTTAGATCCTGAAGATAAGGGTACGGTGTGCTGGTGAGGGAGGTTGTAGGTTGCAGTAAGTGTGTTAGTGAGGACAGAAGTTACAATGATTGCCTCTTTCTAGAGAGGCGATTCCGGTTTGTCTGTCCTTCCACAGTTCACTTTAGAAGACAGGCCCCGAGATGCTCTGCAAATAAACCTGTCTCTGTCGTAGCACCCGGTCCTCTAATGCGAGACTAGACAAATTCCTCCATTTTCTGCTCTTCGGTTTTCTTTGACCGTGGGCTGTACAGATAGAAATATGCACAGCTGCCTGTGGTATGTTGTTGAATACACACCAGGATGCGTTGGATGTTCTGGCTCCGCTGCAGGTATTTAATTATAGCAGTTTGAGAAACACTATTAAAATGTAATACAATACAGCCCCACTTTCATCATGCATCACTCTGCATGGAAAGTTAAACAACAGGAATGCTTAGGAGATGATTAACACCACAGAACAAATGATCTTGCCTGAGAGGAGAAATAAAACTTATAACAGTCCAGTGACTCAAAGGTTTAATGCAAGGTTGTTGAAAACCAACTTACCAACTTACTCTGAATCCAATGGGAATGACGTGCCATGGCTGAACACTGTGCAGAGTCCGTGGCCCCAGCTCTGCAGAGCTTTCAGCTTGGGTAACGGTGGTAGGTAAACTTTGGGGGTTTTTCTTGGTCATCCTGTAAGTGCACCACTGACTGCCCTGAAATGCTTTTTAGAAGCTTCCAAAGTAAGGCAGAAATAGACCTAACCATGGTTTAGATTTTTCCTTCTAAATGTAGGCGCATAATTGCACTTTCTGGGCTTCCTGTTTGCTTGGGGAATAGAAATTTCTGGATCAGAGCATGGCATTTAGTCATGTACTTCACTAGATGCAGTACATCAAATATTGCCTAACAAGACTGATCTTTTGTATGGGAACATTGCTAAATATAACTCAGCTTCTGTCGTTCTCCACAGTACGACACGGGTAGCTCCGTGTGAGCTGGATATCAAGAAAACACAGAGGCAGAGAAAGCAGACCCTACGAGAGGGCAGATCTCTCCCCAGGCCCATCCCCAAAGAGGAGGAGGGTGGGATACCCTGCGTGAGGATGTCAAGACACAGAATCGAAACCGCACACACAAAGCAGGTGCTTGAGTGCAGTGCTTTGGCATTTCAGCTACCGTTTCTAACAGCGTCCGGGAGGGTGGCATCCCCATGTCAGCCTCTGCGCCCCAGGCCAGGAGCAGAGGACGGCGGGAGGTGACCCCTCTGCTCAGGGGTGGCTGCACTGCCTACAGCCCTTTCCCCTGGCCTGCAGGCGCTGAGACACCTCCTGCGCCCTGGTGGAGGCAGAGAGACAGGGGCCAATGTCCACCTGGCTCAATGTAGGCAATCGCCAGCACGGACGTCTGTGCCTGGGCTGCTCAGGCTGTGCTCTCCATATAGCCGGCAGACATATAGTCAATATAAAGGATCAGGCCAGGCTCCGCTTCGTCTCATCCTGGAATCAATGTCTAAAATTGTTCAGATGAAGGAACCACTGGACATGCATTTATCTCCCGAGTGACAGTACAGAGAAGTAAAAGGGTCTGGGCTCCTCTGTCTCCTATAAAGGAATCCAGATCAGCTGTAGCTGTGTATATTGTGGATGTCTCAAGTTATCTGAGACGAGTGTGATGCCAAATGCTTTGTCTGCTCAGTTATAGCTCATGGGCCTGCTGATCACCACCCACAAATTTAAATCAGACTCCCTCTTTCTAGCCGGGACAGCCAAGAAGTGAGCAAAGGAATGCAGGGAGCTTGGCACGGGATCCACAGGCAAAACAGTCCTCACTAGGGATCCCTCAAAAATGGGAGGAGAAAGTCTTTTTTTTTTCTGGAGGAGATGGAAGTCAGAGCACAGGGATCTCTCTTCCTTTCCCTAGTTTTGCTGTGAAGTAGGAGATAGAAGGCGGGGGGGGGGGGGGGGGGGGG
>VFFE01007633.1:2200387-2288507 GCA_008921705.1 Burhinus oedicnemus | reverse complement strand
GGGGGGGGGGGGGGGGGGGGGGGGGGAAGGAGTTTATTCCTGTAGGCCGCAGGTTAGTCAATACATTGAACCTGAGGTCCAGCTGACAAGGCTCTGTATGGATAAACCAGATGTAAAACACCCAGCTCACGAGATGAGCATTTGTTTAGGTACTTACTTTGTTTTCTGAGGGCGCTCAGTAAGCAGCACTGGGCTTGCGTTGCCTTAATTCTCAGCTCCCTTCCCTCCGGTTCAGATTGCAGCTCGCTAACCCCCACACCACACACACCCGAGACCTTTTCTGATTTATTATCAGGCTGGAGAGAATCTCAAATGTAGAAATTAGTCCACTGTGCATTAGGCAAGTTTCCTACATAAAGCATGCTGCATTAAGGCTTGTTACTGTGTCACTGGTTTCTGAAAGCAGCTAAAAACAAAGCTCAAAACTGCTTCACATATTTTCAGCAGGAAATCATAAATCTTCCCCGTCGTTTTGGCAGCCCTCTGTCTCCTCTGCCCTCCCATGAAATTCTATTTTCTAGACTAATTTCCATCATTTATTTCACTGTGAGCCTGACTTGCTACGGCTGCTAGTTTCATGTGTTTTACCATCCCACAGGAAAAGGGGCAGGGAAGTTGTGTTTTTTCCTTCCTCCAAATGCAGAGCATTTATGCCAATGTTGGAAGAGACGCATCATGGCCTTTTGCACCACCCCTCAGGACTGAGTGCTCCTTGGAAGGCTGATCTCTTACTAAAGTTTTGTGACCATGGTGAGTGTAGACCAGCACAGGTCTGTTGGGTAAACTTTCTTGGGCCCATCCTGGGCTGAGCACGTACTGCACATCACAGAATCATCGGGGCTGGAAGGGACCTCTGGAGATCATCTAGTCCAACCCCCGCTGCCAGAGCAGGTTCACCTAGAGCAGGTTGCACAGGATGGCAGGTTTGGAATGTCTCCAGAGTCGGAGACTCCACCACCACTCTGGGCAGCCTCTTCCAGTGCTCTGCCACCCTCAAAGTAAAGAAGTTCCTCCTCATGTCTAGATGGAACTTCCTATGGTCAAGTTTGTGCCCATTACCTCTTGCCCTATCACTGAGCACCACTGAAAAAAGACTGGTGCCATCCTGCTGGCACCCTCCCTTTAAGTATTTATAAGCATTGATGAGATCCCCCCTCAGCCTTCTCTTCTCCAGACTAAAAGGACCCAAGTCCCTCAGCCTTTCCTCGTAAGAAAGATGTTCCAGCCCCCTAATCATCTTTGTAGCCCTCTGCTGTACCCTCTCCAGCAGTTCCCTGTCCTTGAACCGAGGAGCCCAGTTCTCCAGCTTCCCTGGTGATGCTTCCCTCGCCCTTGGTCAGTCCCGTTCAGTGAGTTCCCGGCATCTTCTCTGTGCCAGGGGTGACCGGGGACAGCGCTGACTGTGAAACGCGAGGATGGGCTCACTGCCCCTTCCCCTTGCTGTTAATGAATTGGAAACGGCACAGAGCTGGTATCTTCTGGTTGGCCACGAGATGGTGGTAAATGCTAGGGCTGGGCCGGTGCCGGAGCATCGCACCGCCTTCCCTTTCCCTCCCTTAGCAAAACCACGCCGGAGTGACAGATTTATGCTGGGCATCCGCAAATGCTGGCAGCGCACTCTGTTTTCATTATAGCCGAATTTTCTCTCCTTCCGACTCCTTTACGTTTTTATGTTATAGTCCCTGCCCTGGACGTTCAGACTTACCCTCCCCATTCACCCCTCGTTACCAGGACTGCCGTTCTCCCTGCTACCAGAGTTCGGGGTTCGCTGCAGAGCTCCCTTCCAGCCTTGTTTCGCACACACGCTGTCTCACGTCGCTCAGGGAAGAGCAGATGGCGGCTCTCCCCAGTGGCTACACCTGGGTTTTTTTGGGGGCAAAGCAGGATTACCTGCAAAAGACAGGCCAAGAGAGTCCATCTCACAGCCCGGGCTCCCCAGTGCTCCTCAGAGAAGGTCTGTCTTATGGAAAGTGCTTTCTTAATACACATTGACTACCGTAAAGTAGCCACCATGTTACAAAAGCCGTGCAGGCAAGACAGCTCAGGTTTGAAGCTTCATAAACTGCACAGAAAGATCCAGGTTTGACCTTTTCACTGCAAGGAAAACCAGAATGTCCCTTCTGCGTTTGCAGTTTCATGTGGAAAAACATGGAAGAATGGAAAAAAAACCCCAAAAACCAGTCCTCACACCCAAACACACGTCCAGCCCCCTGTATGTCTGTGTGCCCTGCTGTGGGCACGCGAGGTGCACGCTGGCTGGAGTTCCATGGGCAGATGCCACGAGGTGCACTGCCGCAGTCCTGGAGTGTGCTCGGCATTGGCATGTGCTTGCTGCAAAATAATAAATACCCCCTTACAACTCTAACCCCTTGGCTTATAAACTGCAATATCTCTTCCCGTCTTTCTGCACAGGAGCTTCACCCGCATAAGAATTTGGTGTGAAATGTTTCAAAAAACCCAGGATCACTGCAGGGGCCTAGGGGATGGAGAGCAGGATCAGACATCCAGCCTCAGGCTCCTGCCTCCAGAGGAGACTGAGCTTGCAGGGAGGGAGTGTCACCCACTGGTGGCTGTGGGTGGCTTGCTGAGAGGACAGACGAGTTTGAGTTCATTTGCACAGGGAAAAGTAGCTGGTAGCCCCGTGCTTATTGCTGCAGCCTGGTCAGTGATGACTTCAGAGGTGACACAAAGGCAATTTTCCCACGGCAGAGGAACGGAGGGAGGGAGCCCCACTGGCCTGTGCTAGCCGAGCGCCTCGGGAGTGGATATAAGCAAGGGGAGGCTTGTGTCTGGCAACCTGTAAGACAGCATCCACACCGCATGTGTCAGCTGGGCCCAAATCCGGGGGTTTAATCCAAGATGCTGGCTGAGCCGTTGCTGTTGTGAACAAATTAGGTCCTAACAAACCCTGGACAAGCCGCTCGGCTCGTAGTTGCTGCCTCCTGACCGAGACCTCTGCTGTTTGCGTGAAGCTGCTCCTTGGCTCTGGTCCTGTGCAAACTCAGCGGAGTCACTTAGATGGCAGGTGGTGCGAGAGGACCTCTTTGATCCAGAAAAGAGAGGGACGCGAGACTTGGCAGAGCGCTGGGGTCTTACAGCCCTGCCTCTCACAACCGAGTCGCACAGCATAAAGGTGCAAACTGCAGCTGCCCTGGCAGGCCGGCTGCTTGTCTTAGGCGCTACGGAGGACGCTGAAACCTCAAAAAGAAGCCCCATCACCCTGAACATACGAGCTACATGGCTGTTGCTGAACACGTAGTACTGGCATACTGTATGATGGCAGAAACATGTGCTGCAGGGTCCGCTTGGCAGAAAACTTTTTTTTTTTTAATTAAGGGCTGCATTCTTCCCCCAGTTTTAAGTCTCATGTTTCTAATACATTTTATAATCAAACTATCAAAGTTTTTCCAGGCAGAAGTTAGTAATATCAGCCAGTCAGCTGGTCAGTTATAGCAACACTGACCTCACCTGGGTGGCAGGACTGATTCTGAGCACTTTAGGGACATATCGGTGCTGGATGATGCAAGTATTCTCAGCAACAGCTGTTAGAAATTAATACTTAGTGAACAAAAGACATTATTTACTTACATGAGGAAGAAAAACACTTAGATATTCTGTACATCACTTAGCTACTCTCTGCTTCAGCCCTTTGGTTTAGTTAAACCTTTATAACCTCATTTGTATAGCCAAGCTGTCTTGGCATATTACCAGGTTTGGCTCAAGTAGCCAAACTTCATTACACAGAAAGCAGAATCTGAGATGTGTGCAGCCATAAAATGGAGTCACTGAAGACACGCTGTTGAAAACAAAGACTGAGCCAAATCTGGTCCAAACCACAACCGATCCCACATCGATCCTCGAGTCCAAATTTTCTCAGAGTTCGAGGATGAGGGAGGGAAAGGTGCACGTTGCATACATGGCTGGTAGTGCAACCTAGGGTTAGGACTGCCCAACACATCTTGCCTTCTCGATCCTGGGTTTATTTTGCCCAATCAGCAAATATTTACACCAAAGCTTTCCTTGCCAGGTGTGTATTGAAGGCTGGGTTTTCTTCAAAGTTTTCAGCCAAAACTGTTCCATGTTTCTGAGAGCATCCTTTTCCCTTAACCTAATCATGTCCAGGTTTAAGACAATCAAAAGCCCACATCCCCTTCCATTACTCTGGCAATCTTCTTCGAAAAGCTGTGGTGCTTTTCTTATTGGAAGAGGGACTTGGAACTGGACAAAAAAGTAATCTTACTGCTGAGAGGGACTTTTTCTAATCTCAGTGAAAAGTCTGTCCCAATTTGGCCAATTCTTCAGGCTTTGGAAAAAAACCAAGCCAGCTGTAGTTCACACGTGCTCACCAGAGGCCAGCTAGAGCTTACAGGCTTCATTCTCTGGTGAGTTCATGAGCATGGGACATGCTCCAGGGCCCAGAGCAGGACTTCCTTAGTAATTGCAATTCCTAACTTCTTCAGGCCAGAGCAGCTCTAAATCCAGATACTCAGAGTCAAAGCATGGAATTTTTTTTTTTTTCACCTGTTTGTTTCCAGGCTACAGGAAGGACGTCAGCTGAACTGAATTCAGAGGAGATGAGACGTGCAAGAGGAGGAGATATTTTGGAAACGTAGACTCGGAGCAGACAGAATGAACCCTGGCAGAGAGCTGGGGGGACCCAAAGTGCATGGACACTGGGGGGAAATTGGAGGATGGAGAGGAGACTGATCCGTGGCAAAGTGCGGAGTCTGGCAAGGCAACTGGGAAACTGCGTGCGGTGAAAGGATGTGAGGGAGCTCATTTCAGCCTCTCTTTGCACATTATTCTGAACTCACTTAGGAACACTTGAGCTCACTCAGAAGGCATTCCCATACCTTCCTGACTGTACGTTAAATAAAGCTGGTCACAAAGACAGCGTCACACGTTTCCTCCTGATACCGTCATGGTGAATGTAATGAAAAAAGCTCCAAAACGTCACAAAAAAAAGTGCTTGTTGAACACCCCCAAAATGCATCAAAGGGAATTACCATCATATTACAAACAGAAAACCAGAGCCTGGAAGTATTTCCTGATTAATCAATCCAAGAAGTACATTTGCTCTATCAGGACTCTGCTGTATAGTGGGGTTTGAATGGACTTTATATGTTCCTGTTGCTTTCTACAGCAGATGCAAGTCCTAAATTCTCCTGCAAACTAGGCTTAATTTAAGTCAGGCATCTAAGGAATATGGGGCACAAAACTCATAACTGCGTGTGGAAGAATTTGGCCTGAGCTGAGGAATAAGGGAGAGGTGAGAACCTGCAGCCTGGCAGACCCTTATCCAATTATTCTAGAGCATCATTTGATGTAAAAGTTATTCCAAACTTTGAGGGCTTGGGAGCACTCCTTCCTTTCCAGGATGTCATAAAATTTGGAGAGGGTTTTTCTTCTAAAGCTTAAAATTTGTCCTATTAAAAAAAAAAAAAAAAAAAAAGGGAATCTAAAGCACCTATTTACTTCATCTGAGCTTGGTGTGGCCTCTGGAGACGCTGCCTCTGCCATGCACGCTGTGTACATGTACCCCATGGTGCTGCCAGTGCCCACCACTCGCTCTGAGATTCCCTGGTCAGATGGGCACTTTGTCATCTCCCCGTGACTGCAGCTCCATCGCTTGGCTTGTGTTCCCATTCCCACCTTCTGCAGGGCTTGTTGACGGGTCACGTAGTTTTTATCACTGTGACCAGCATTCTCGGTAACGGGACGTGTCCCTGCTCACACCTTTGCTTTTATACACGTTGTGCTGCCAAGAATAATTGTTAGTTTTAAACTGGCTCCGAAAGCATCAGCCGGCTTTCCAAAGGGATGCAGGGGACAAGCTAGCGACAGCAGCCACTTGGCATTTCCAACCCTGTGGTGCAAAAGGGGATGTGTTTTAAGTATTGCGACTTCTTGAATCTCTTGTTACCTTGTCACAGAACAGGAATACAATTGACAGTATCAGGATATGTATACACAGTCTCTTACTACTGTTTAAATCTAGAAAACAATACCATATCCTGTACTGGCAGTAGTACTATTTGCTATGCAAAATTATTTGTCAGCTGTTTGGAATACCTTTCCTTTTCTGGATAATAAACCCACAATTTCTTCAGCAACTTCTACTTTTCTGTCTTTTTAAACAGCAGTGTGGATTATGTTGTTCAACTGCGTTTATTTCTCTCTTGTTAGAAAAGCAGGTGGGCCTTTGACTGCAGGTGAGCCCTATCTACAAGTGCCTGGCTCCAGAAAGAAGTAATTCTGCATTTTAATTTATCCTCCCCAGCTATAAAAAACTGTGTGTGTTTTCTAAAAACCTTTTCAACATTCATCAGTATATGACCTTACTAATGCAGTCCTATGTGGTCAACAGGAATTTATTAAAGCACGTTGATGTCAAACTAACTTTTTTTATACCTTGTGTGACAAGAAGTGAAGACTTATAGAACCCAAAAAATGCTTGTAGGTTGTATAGACTAGAGGCACATTTTTATAGTCTGTTTATCACACAAGACTTTAAAAGACTCGGGTGCAAACTAATGTAAAAGCAATGCCATTTTCTGGACCTATAATGTTTGTGCTAAAAGTGCAACGTTAGCCTATAGGAGATGTAAATGACTGCTAAAGCGTAAGTGAAAACCTTAACAAGGGGCGGTTATGCGTACAGCATGAAAAGTAATTTAACTTCAGTACCTCCAGTTCGGGTTTCAGCCTTGAGAACTCTGCATATTCTTTTTTTTGTGCCTAACAATGTCATACAGCATTTGATACTTTTTGGGATCATTATAGTGTTAACTCTCCCATCTTGGCCAACTGCAAATTAAATTCACTCTAGCTGTTTCCCCTGTGGTCCCAACTGGATGAAATAGTTGTGCAGCTCAGTAAGGCCAGGGGCTGGCTGCATCCAGAAATTCAAAATTGCTTTGGCAATTTCAGCCTTCATGGGCGTCGCTGACAGGGAAGGATGGTCTTGGTGTGGAGAGCGTGGGACCAAAACCCGCGTAAGAGCGACAAGGTCTGCTGGCGCCCATGACGCTTCAGGCTCACTCCTCACAAAGATGCTTCAAATATATGGCACTTTTAGGGCGGAACCATTCCCCTTTTTCTCGTATTGTAACTGCAGCCTGGAGGCTGCAACCAGAGTCTTGCTGGTTCCACCTTATCCAGAATCACCCATTTTTGGGTGCAGAATGCAGGCATCCATGTACACAGCCAATGCCTTTAGCACCGGTTACAGTCACGCTGGCCCTACAAATCTTGAAATCTTTCCCAACCTTTGCCAGAGCACCTAAAAGAGGTGAAAAGTGCTGCTACTCTGAATAGCTTGGCACACATCCCTGAGGAGGTGGGGTGGTGGTGGAAGTACTGTAGCTCTGGCCTTCCTCAGGCTGGGAGATGTTGAGACTGTGTCTCCTACTTCCTGTTCCAGTGACGGGGCTTTGATGCCCTGAAGTAGGCATCATTCTCCAGCTCGTTGCCCGTCTATGCATCAAAGCATGAATGAGCTCCAGCCCACCTTTTGGAGGGACCCTCTGGAGAGAACACCAGGTCCTGGATACTTTGCAAACAAGCCAAGTGGGTTTTAGGACCTTCCTCTCTCTGAAACCCCTTGTACTGGCAGCCCATGGTGATGCCTGTCTCATTCTGTTGTGGTGGGACTGGGATTTGAGGGGACCGTTTACTGCAGAGGCTTTGTGGGGAGCCTGGCAGCTCAGACCAGCAGCTCCGGCTGCCACTGCACAGCCAGAGGACCGATAGCAACTTACACCCTTAAACATCTGCATCCTCTGTAGTGTCTCTGGGCCAGTCGGGCAAACAGGTTGAAATGGCTCTGGTTCGAATTAGTCATGCAGGGAACACAAACAGAGGCATCAAAATGTCCTTCGAAAACTGAGTTCCCACACAAGATGAAAGGGAGACAGAATGGCTGTGAAATAGTTTGTACAAGCATAACTAATGAAGTTTTCACATTACAGATATGACCCATGAACAAGTAATTATTTTTCAGGGTAGCTTCTAGTCTTCATGTTTACTTATGGCTGTGCAAACTGTCCGTCAGTGCAAGAGCATGCTCCGGCAGAGATGGGAGCGACATCCATCTCGGACGTCCCATACAGACTTACCGATAACCCCCTCTGAACAGCAACATCTACTTCCAGTCCACCAGCAACAGACCTCAGCTTCTCCACTAGCATTTGGGGCTGCAGATCTGGGACCGAAAGAGGACAGGTAGGAGAAATATTCACCACGCTGACAAGAAAATTGGTCCCTACACAGAAAACAAATGTGCCCTGGAATCAATCAGATGTGATCATGCCTGACTGGAGCTGATGTTTCTAATCTTTTTTTTTTATTAGATTATCACTGCTTTTCCTTCTCTGGACTTGCTCTGTTTTTTGTTTTAGTTGTGTGACTTTTGCCATTACACAAACTAAACTAAGTTGTTTTTTTTTTTGTCTTATGCTTAGCAAATTATGCAACACGCTTCACTGGGACCACAGAGCTCCAAACTGATGAGACGGGCAAGAACGTGAAAAAGATGAGGACAGGAAAAACCCCATTGTGTTCACTTCAAGCCCGGTCATCAGAGCCACTCTATTAAAAGGTGACCTAGAACTGCAGGTTAGGACCAAACTGTGTTTTCCATATTTATAAAGGAAAGGCTTTACAAAGCGGGTGCCAAGATCTTGAACATATTAACTGCCCTTCCATTGCCTTTCTGGGCATGGTTGAAATTTCTGCCATTAAAAGTGTTTTTTACTTGGAGGTGTTGGGGAGAAGCCTCTTCATTTTTAACATTAAGCCAAAAACAGCAAACCTGCTCCTGGTCCCCTTTGTTATCCAGTCCTAAAACAGTTGCCTCCCTCTCCCTCAAAGTGAGTATATATATATTCTATGCACGTTAAAATGCCAAAAAAACCAGGAGCCAATTTTTAAGTACTAAAACCCCAGTTTTACAGGTATGCTACATTCTACTGAAGGCAGAAAACCCAAGTATTAACACTAAGAAAATGCTTCAGAAGAGTCAGCAAAAGAGTGCAGCAGGCTGGAGCAGCTGCAGAGCCAAGACTAGGCACGGAGCTTCAGAGAACTTGCCAATTCTGGCCACTTGTTCTTGTCTTTCCCGAGTGATCGCCCCTGACATGTCCTAGTCAGTCCTTCTTCACTGTAGCACCACTCGGTGCTTTAGTTTTCTGTCTCACTTCACTTTTTGTGTTCTCCATTATTTAAGTTAATGATTCCTTAGTAGCCCAATTCCTTCCACAAAAGTAAACACAAGAATAACTGTGGAAATAGCACATAGTGGTGGTGTTGCCAACTATAAAAGGTTTACATATAGTTTATGCATATGAACAGAGCAGTACTCGTGTGGAGGTAAACTGTTTTTATCAGATGTACTGATACTGCTGGAAAACTAAGTTTTTGAGCGTACAGGTCCCTCTCAGATTCAATACATCACTAAAACTTAGGCAGCATATGCTACCAAGAAATACTCCATGTATTTGTTTGCAATACCTCTTCCCACCCCGGGTCTGTCCACTCTGCCAGTGTTGTCTGTGCAAGGCTTATCGCTGCGGAGCCCGATTCCTGGCCAGAGCTGTGGTACTGCACATTAATGGGC
Organism: Burhinus oedicnemus; assembly: GCA_008921705.1. NCBI lineage: Eukaryota > Metazoa > Chordata > Aves > Charadriiformes > Burhinidae > Burhinus > Burhinus oedicnemus. The sequence continues at coordinate 2,278,891 of VFFE01007633.1, read as the reverse complement.
ATTATTAACAAGCAACAAGCGGTGCTGGTGTTCCCGGGTGAAAAGCTATTCCAGTCCGACTGACCTGGCTGTGTGTTGCGTTAGAACAAGCACAAACTGATTCTAACACATTTTTTGGCTGCATGGAAAAAAAAAAAAAAAAGACAAAGTTGTTTTCTTTTCATTGACTGCTTCTCACACAAATCCTTCTGCCAAGGACTTAAAACCACACTCGTAGCCTTTTTGTAAGCAGCTCCGGTTAACCAAGTGTCGTGGTTTGGGCCAGATTGGCCTAATCCGATGGAACGACAGATGCTCTCTCTCTCTCCTGCTCCGCTCAGGAGACAGGAAAGAGAGGGGAAAGAAAAGAGAGAAAAAGAGAGACTTAAGTATTTAGTAGGAAATGAAATATACAAAGCCGTATCAAGCTCCCAGGATGACAATCACGTCACCAGCAGGCTCAGGGGAAGTCCCAGACTGGACTCTGTGACGGACAGGAACTGGATTCCGGATCTGGAGTCAGGATCAGGATCAGGATCAGGATCAGGATCAAAGGTAGATGCAGAGACCGAGTCCTCCCAGGACGCCGGCCATTGAAGAAAAAAAAAGAGGCTGACCCTTTGATCCCTCAGCTTATATACTGAGCATGAGGCAGATGGGATGGAATACCCTTGTTGGTCAGTTTTGGGTCACCTGTCTTGTCTGCTCCTCCCCGCAGGTGTGACCCCTCTACGCTTTTCCGCTTCTGACCCTCCAACGGGGCAAGTAGCAAAGTTGGCTGTCCTTGGTTGCCATAGCAATAAGTATAAGCCAGAGCCTCTCTGCATACCATTCCTTGGCATCAGCCATAAACATGGGTCTTATCACTCTGAGAACGAAAGGTTTCCTGCACAACATGCTGTTAATTTCAGCAGTTAGAAGAGGCCCAGCTAACAAGCAAAGTTACTGAACAAAACTGGTCCTGCTTTACCTCAAACCAGGACACCAAGTTACAAACACAGAAGTGCAGAAAAAACTGAACAAGTAGACAGGACAGAAAAGTTGAATGAGCATTGGCTCTTATTTTAATGAAGAAATATTTCAAGTTAATATCAGTGCATATTTAGAAATAGCATGTGATACTCCCAACGTCAAATACATCAGCAAATTACAGTTTCAAAACTTTATAAATTAATGGCAAGAAAAAAAAATAATTAAGATTAACATAGAGAATAAGGTTCAAAATAAACATCCTGTTTGTTTGTTGCGTTGCATCAATTATATTCCTGGTACTTAAACAGCAAGAGAGATCCAGTATTTTGTGGTAATTAGGCTCTGCAAAATAGCAGTTATTTTTCTACAAATGAATTAAGCAGTTTGCATTTATTTTTGATGTATAATTAAATGTTATTCTTAGCTGTTACAAAGAAATTTAGTCGTGTCAGAGTAAAATTTCATTCCATGATTGAAAAAAATCACGCTAACGTAGGAACACTGCCTTCTGGTTATACCCACTGGAAACAGTCAGCTGAGAATAAGAAGAACTACATGTGAGCACATTTGGCTGTTACATAAAATAGGTTTGGGTTGGTTTTTTTTTTTTTCTCTGGTTTCACAGCCTCACAACAATACTGTTTTTCAGCATTGTTCCCAGTCATTGTTTTTAAAATGGTTCATCAACATATCCTGAATCAATCACTGATATAAATAACTCCAGTGACAAAATCCATTATGGAAGGACACAGAACTGCAAACTGAATGTTGTACCGAATGATTTTAAGGTGGAACTGTAATTACTCTATAAAATACTGTAAAAAAAACCCCACGCAGTAAAAGCAGTATATTTAATTAACTGGCAATGGTGGAATCTGAAAAACTGAGTTATAGTTTTAAGAGACATTTAACTCACAATGGACTCTAATGCAAGACAAATCATAGTGAAGCTAAAAAGAGATGCACATTTAAAGCTTGCAAGTGTGATATAAAAATATTCTCTAGTTCTTTCACTTTGATACAGGGAATCCAATTCCCTAATGGAAGAAGATAAAGTACATCCTCTTTCCTACCCCCATCTCTGTACATATAGACTATTCCCCTGATACCAGAAGATGGCGTTTCCCCAACAAAAATACCAGCAGACTTTCTGGTAGTGAGGGTTTGTTGATTTTGCTTTCAAAGTGTATTTTCAGGCAGGTGAAATACTGGTAGGATATGCATTTCTTTCACCACTAGTCCATCGTGCAAATCGTATACATCAACCCCGTAACTTCAATCCAACTGCAGTCTGCATCGCCTAGAATGATTTGAGAATCTAGTGTGATATTACAGCATGGAGATGACTGCCAGATTATGAAACATTGGGCTAAATCAGATTAGCAGGAAAAGGCACATGCTTCGGATTTAGCAGGAACATCTGAAGGTTCCTCGTTACCATACCCTTATGCTCCCAAACGACAGTTTGCTTCCAGAAAATCCTGAGGTAACAGGAAACTTCTGAGCGTTCACCGCTGCTTATGGCACGTACACACGAAAGGTCTGTGAGCTCAGCTGAAACTCTTGAGGCGCTAGGGATAACGCAGACACAAGGTAGGCTACAGTCTGGTTAGGCCAGAAACAAAAACTTAACATTTCATTATACTGCATACATTCCTTTTATGCACAAATACAGGGTGCCCAAAATAAGCTGTTTGCTCAGTAAAATTTAATGTTTTGCATATGTAAAATAATCAGCTAATATTGCAATATAATCAAAAATCATGCACTAGATAAACAGAGCTTTTTCCCCATGAACAGTAGTTCTCAGGAACATTGTATTCTGCTTCAGGTAACGTCTCAAGATTTGCTAGCTTACATAGTCCCTTTTAAAGAACACAGTATTTAGCTAAAACTGAAAAGCAAAATTAAGAAAAAAAAGAAAAAAGTGTTGATTTCAGTTGCGATACAGCTGGGATTGGTGCATTGCAGCAGCTCAGTTGCATCTAAGAGTAACGAAAATTCAACATGAATATCAGAAGAATAAATATATACCCTAAATTAATCTCTGTAAATACATTCACAGGTCCACTTAAGACACCCTTATGCATAACTCGTACTTCATTGAATCTGCATTTAGAGATGAATGTTAGTTCATGGGGAAAGCAATTTATCATATGACTCAGTTTATCTGTCATTATTCCAGCAAAAATCAGTAGCAAATTTGAAAATCTACATTTATTTTCCCCAGACCAACCACACAGAGGCTTAAGTCACAAATTCTATTATTTCCGATGTTCGATCAATAAGGCTTTATTTACACTTTTTTACTATAAAGTCAGGAAAAAGTTTAGTGCAATGTGCAAGAAAAGACGGCACATTTCACTGACTGGAGACTAACACCTGCTTATGGTTTAATGCTAACCCACAGGCAGCCAATTAAAGTCCCATATATCCATGTTTTTACATAAAGTTTCCTTCCAGATTCTGTCAGAAGCATACTAGCAGTCAGGCCACCTAAAAACAGCAAAGACGGCAAAGTTTTCTTGAGGCTTAGTTTGGAATGAACACTTTTTCCAGGGAACTTATTTCTTCTTTTAGAATCCTTCGCATCATAAAACTCTATTAGTAACCTAAAAGTAGACAAAAGGAGATGGTCAAAGTTATGCATTAGCGTAAGAAGTTTTAAGCAACTTACTTTCATCCAGTAACTGCTTCTAATCATACAATATTTAACAACTATTTAACAATATGTAGCAGCTTATCTGTAACAAGTTTAAGCAATCAGTATGCCTGAAGAATACGAAGGATTCAAAGTATCATTGCACGTCAGGGTACTCAACCTGAGCCCTTGTGAGCAACAGAAGTAGATCTTCCAGAAGGACCAATTTTAACACTGAATATAAAAGCTGAAAAGAATCCTCTTCATTCAGCATTTAGCAAATAAGCCCAGAGTACTGGGAAATATTGTAGGACAAAACAGCACACAGTTAATCATTGAACACTGAAGGCAGGGTGGTATTATCTTCATGAAATAAACTCATAACAAACACGCAAGAGTAAAATGCTACACCGTAGATTCAGTAGTAATTGTTTTGTCTCCTATTTTTGAAAACCAGTAATAAATGGATTTGAAAATTCTGAGGTCTTGTTTTAAGTATCTCTAAATTTGCCTGACAGACTGCTTTGGTCCCAGGAAAGATGTTCCAGTCAACAGGAGTCTACAATGAGACACAGATGATCAGGGTTCAGTTTTGCTGGTCTTCACCAGAAGACTACTTGTGGGCCACTGGACAGCCTTTATTTTGTCTATCAGTTACTTGTCTATAAAATGAAAATTCAGACTTTCTTGCCTCTCAAAAGTGAAGAAAAGAAAAACAGCTTAGCAATCCTAAACTTCTAAGACATTTTAATCATAGTGCCATGTTTACAGACAGGCATGTTAACTTTTACGTGGATTCAAAGATCACAGGACAAATCAATCTGTTTTTTACTTCCACGGAATGTAAGACTGGCAGAACAATTTTAAAGAACATATCTGAAGAACCAGGGAAATTTCTAATTCATAGAAATGTATTCAGGCATTTAGAAGGTAAACAGATTTAGCTCCCTTACGTTGGACTTCAGACGTGGCAAATTAAACCATCATCTCTCAAACAATACTTAAATCTCACATTTAGGCACAAGGTCCCCCAGGATCTGTGCATATGCTCACTAGTGACCTTATCTGGAGATGCACTTTAGTTCTGCCATGATTCAAAGATGGGCAGATAAAACTTCTTCTTCACCTTATTTCCCCAGTGAAGGTAGGGAACTCAGGGTTATTTGTGTTTCTATCCAGTTGCTGTCTGATGGAAGACGCATAAACGATTTTGGCAGAAGAGATTAGACGAAGACCTGTCCCTTTCTAACTCTAACACTAATTATGTGGCTACAATCAAACTCCTTTTGCTTGCTTGCTTGCTTGTCTACCTTGGGTATCTCACATTCCATGGCTGTGCATAACTCAGTTTCAAGAAGATAAATGGAGAGTATTCACATGAATATGAGTCTTGCCTGAAACACGGATTCACAGCTCTTCAGTCTAAGGAAAGTCTAAAACCCAGGAATCTCAATCTCCTGAGCAAACACTTTAACCACAAAGGTATTATATAAAATATCCACAGGAGTACCACCACCACCTCTCTTCAGAGAGCCCTACAGCTTGCACTGCTGGTAACACAGAAATCACGGGTACATCTGTTAATACAAAAGAACGAAGACAGCTTCTTAAAACAGGAAGTTCTATATATTGCTACTCACTTATCCTTTATTTCAAAACGTTCATGAAGCCACCTTCTCATATACATCTGCTCTTCTGGAATGTCCTTCAGTTCAATTCGATCAATGAAAATATGAACTCTTGGGCATTCCTTGCAAAGAAACTCTAAAAAGAGAGCGAAACAACAGGACACTGAGTTACAGAAACACTGTAGGACATTTATTTGTCTAAAAGATGCTGAAAATCTGACCTCATAGCTGTAAGTGCCTTGGAAGCCTAACTTCAGTTTTGAAAAGCCTCCCCTCTTTATGTTCAGATCCTGAGCACTTCACTGAACTCAGAAGCCATCTGGCCTACATGTTTTTGAAAAGGCGGTCCATTATCATGTGCAGCATGGAAACATTGTCCTAAAATGGACCCTGCTAACTGTAAAATGCTGTGCTTGAAAATGTTACACTTCTACCTCAGCAGCAATCTACTCATTCTGTAGTGTGGGATGCAATAACTTTAATGTCATCAAGTTATCCAGCCTGCAATTTTGATTAAAGTTAGTAACCCTCTTTGCTTGTCCTTTTAAAAAATCTAAATTTTGTTTGCTCCTGGATGACAAAATCTGAAATATAGCGATTTCCCAAAGAATCTCTAGGAGGAAGTGGGCCTCAGTTTAAGTAATAACCTATAATTAAAAAGTGTAATAGGGCAAAAGACTCAGAACAAAATACTGCTTTCCATTTTGCATCCCTTCATTTTTCTTCTGTCATACAGCATTACAAAGCTCGAGACAGCCCTATTGCAATTCACCCTCCCCCATTTCCTCAATTTGCCCCTAGAAAAATTTAGCAAGCAAGCATTAAGCCAGTTGCAAACAAAATTCCATTACTCAAATAGCCTTGTGGGATTTCTCACAACTAACAAGTGGTAAAAATACTGCATATGGGATGAAAAAGGCATATTTGTGTATTAGTGATCATTTGCATTTATCAGTAGCAAGGGGTATTGCAGTAACCATGGTATCCCTGTACAAAGAGATGCGTCATGTGAGGATGGAAGTCCTTGGGAATCTGGACAATCTTGGTATTTTAAAAAGGGACCAGAGTGTCTTCCTACAATACAGACGGGCAACAAATTTAACACAGACTGGGTGGTCCTTTTTGGTTGTTGACATTTTTTGGATAGCCGTGCAGATGTACAGAAGACTTTGACCCATAACTGTTAGGGGTATCTCAAGGAATGACTGTGCAAAATAATTGTCACTGCATGTACATCTTTATTATTGTCTGCCAAGCAGATATCCCCCTATTTGTTTTTCTTCTTTACAGGATTATTTATTTTTAAGGACTTTGCTGTAAAAACAATCCTTATCATACACTAGAAATTGCCTTAAAGAATTTTAAAAGCCTGTTCATGCAAATGTGTTTGCATGCTTGTAGAGGGGGAGGGAAGAAGAAGAGATAAAGAGATCGGTAAAGTCTTACAGCACTTTGATGCAGAAATGCGTAAGGTGCTGTGTGCAGTTTTGTCTAGTCCTCAGGCACAGAGCGCCCTTCTCTGAACTGCGCTGTAGCGTAAAGGGAGCAACATGGCCCACGCACCACCAGTTGAGGAAATGGCTGAGGGCTCTAACCAGAAACAAGTCCACCTCTTAGCCATGGAGCAGCAAGCACAACTGTCACTAAAAACCTTCTGGTACAACCATCTCCCAGCTACAGCTATTAGATGGCAGGCAATTGGAGTCCAGCATGATGGCAGGTATAGATATTGTCTTAGGGTTGATGTGCAATGCTTTTACTAACCACAAAGAAATCAGTGCTCGTGTATCTGAAAGCAGGTTTTTCCTCTTGCTTTTAATCGGAAGACAGGCTTTTCTAGGTCTGTTTCTCTGAGGATACCATCCAGGCTACTATATGAAGGTCATTCACTATATGAGCAGCTAAAAGCATACTATTAATATTTTAAGATGACAGATGTATTATCAGTGTCTTAAATGCTTATAATGTTCACTGATGTATAAATCCTCTTTTTGAGTGGCATTACCTATTAAGTAGAACATTCTAAAAATATGCAAAACTGTATCTAGAAAACAAATGCCTGGAAGCCAGATGATACGGTCTTTTTTGTACTAGACTCTTACAAAAAGCATCTGTGCTATGCATATTCTGCTAGGGCTGAAGATCTAGCTTTATTTCTGAAACATTCTGCGCATTGTATCGTGTATGTTTCTTTTGCTTCATAGCACATATATTGTTCTGTATAGAAACAAACCACTCTTTCCTGATGTTATTTATAATCTCAGTTATAAATTATTAACGAAAATTATAATCAAGCAAAATTCTGAGTTAGATGGGATAGCATTATTAATAGCTATATGGTATTTTTAAAACTAGTGTTATGCTGTTTAGAAAAATATTGATATTTGGTCATTTAAAGACAGCAACAGAGTACCTTATCAATAATAAGCTCTAGTTAACAAAACAGGAATAAGACATAAGTATTTCAAAAGAAACACCTTCCCCCACCAAAGCTGAAATATAGCAACTCTACAAATCTGCTTAAAAAGCAAAAAACCCTCCACAAATATCTAAGCGTTGCTGCTGGTTTTCTACCTTATGCCCAAGTTCCAATGCAAGTTGATTCTTACTACTTCCCACACTGGTTGTCTGCAACCAGTCTAAATTGATTTCCCATACGTGAAGATCCTAAAACTTTGTCTTAATTTCCCACCTTTATAAATCCCAATGCTCTTCTTCACAGCCCTACTCTCCCTTGCAGTCTGAGACAGTACAGCCTTGCCAAAGGCTGTGTGATCTGCAGCTGCAGGAGCTCCCTGAGACAGGACCATGATTCCCACCCATCAATTCAAGGCCATTTTATCCAAAGCCTGGGCATCCAGGATATCTGCAGATGACGCTGTAATGCCTACAATCAAGCTAGTCAGGGAATCTGACTAGTCTTTAACTATCCAATTCATGGCAGTGCTTAATGCAACTAATCCAAATTTTTTTTTAGATGCACAGTGTTACTGCAATCACATAAGAACACCAGTGGATAAGAACAAAATATTGAGAGGTTGTTTTTGGGAAGGAACAGCTGGAATTTATCACCACAATCTCTAACAGTTTGTGGTGGTCCCATGACCCTTAATTTCACATTAGCTTAACTCCCCAAAGACTGATGTAATTAAGCTAAGAAACAAAATCTTATTGAAGCAATTTATTATGTGCAAATTACATCCAACTTCAGGGATGCTAGCCCTTAAGGCCAACATCTGACTAGCTTTTCAGATCCCTAAACTTGCCAGAATTTGTTATAATTAACAGCAGGAACAAGCAAGCCTGAACTTTCCTTCAAAAAACAAAACATAAGTGCAAATCATGCATTATAATCAAACATTATATTGGGGAAAGCATTAGTCAATCAAGAACCGCGTATGATTTGGGTTAAATGAACACTAACAACTCATGCGGGAGCCAAGTGGACTGACTTTCATGTGGGAGATAATTTCTTAATAAAACTTTCTATCTAGCTGAATAACAGATACAAGTGCAAAATGTTTATAATGCTTCTAGTGGTCAAGCATGGCAGAAGGAAGGAACTGAAAAGAATAAGGTGGATCAAGCATTTTTGTTCTTAAACTGTGACATTGTGGCCCTTCTTCTGCAGGACAGGATTCACACTAACACAGGACTGAAGGATTCAGTGCAGAACTAGGATTAATGAACAGAGTGCCACAGCCTCCAGGAAAGGAATCGGATCCACAGAGTTTTTAATTGCAAACAAATGTTTTGGGAGGGTGTTTTGCTTGCTGGGTCTTCCAGAAAATTCTACCAGTTTTCAAGGCTTCACCTTCAAAAGCCAATTAATTCTGTTTTGAATCATCAGCATTACCAGGGAAAGTGAGGGAAGGAGAGAAGCTCCAAAGCATAGACATACCTGTAACTGAGAAGGGACATGCAAAGAGCCTCAGACCACCTTCCCCTTAATGCTACCACAGAAGTTCATTCTACCACTCCAAATTATTTGCCTTGCCTCTTAAGAAAGTTGTGACAGCGGTGATACACTTAAACAGATATTCCAGTTTTCAATTACTAGTGAAGTCTATTTTTATATGCACTTTAAATACGACAGCAATGAGGTAGCTCAGCTTTCAACCTTCTACATCGGCTGTTTTACGGCAATGTAATTATTGCCAAAGTCCTTCAAAATTAAGGAAGGACAAACTGAAGACTGACACAGTCGTGTCCACCTACAGAGCCCCAGGTTCTCTCCTGTTTTAACAGATTTCAGTAATGTTTGTGATAAACTGAAAGTGATATCACAGGAACCTGAAATCTGAATAATGTATATTTATTCTAAGTAACTAGTATTTCAAAAGTGTGAGAATACATCTCTTCAGTAACAGAACATTGCGTGTTGTGATGCGTATAGTTTTACAGGCAAAAACCACGATAGCAAAGACATCCCTCTCTGAACTGTAGATGCTTTCTCCTCTTTTAAAATTTTCATTAGTCTGGACTTAAGCGTTCAGCTACCAAAGCAGTTCGTAAACTATCTCCTCCTTAAAGAAATAAATCCCATCTCTCCACTTTCATTTACTTTGTACACCAAATTAACAATCAATCAGCAAAACAAACATAAATTTAAGTGCTGCGTTGTTTCTCACCTTCACGCTTTCCATCACCTCAAGCTGAGCTGACAGTAAACTATTTCATGGCTGGCCTAACAAAATAAAGTAGCGGTACAGCAAAGCGGGCCTAACAAAATAAAGTAGCGGTACAGCAAAGCAGTGCTAGACAGGAAAGCAAACATCCAGGGTACAGCGAAGGTTGTTTAGATGGGTTAACCTGGGGAGCAGCGGAGGAGCGGGCAGCACCAGCACCTGGTGGTATTGCTGATGTAGGGAAGTGGATGTGGAATGGATGTTCTGCAGGCTAGACTGAAGCTTGCAGCCAGGAGAGAAGCCTGGGACCTGAGGAATAGCACTCTCAGAAATACTGCCAATCCCCTGTGCAAAGCCTGAGATGCACATAGAGATCAGTGCCTCCACGCATGCATGAGGGGCACAGCATAGGGAGTAAACGCCTTAGGAGCTGGGGGACCTTTTGAGACGAGAAATGGGATGCACCTGAATCATTATTAAGCCAGGGTGCTGGCAATGAAAACTGAAAAAATTAAGAGAATGTTTCAGCTGGCACTTGGGGAAAGCTGAAGGTCAGGAAAAGCAATTTGTTCAAATGGGCTTAACATATGAGGTGGATGTGGCTAAAATACAATGTGAGGGCAAAATTCAGACATGCCTCTGCACAAACATGAGAAGCCTAAACACGAAGACAGAACAACAATTATTGGCACCAAGAGATTACCCCTGTAAGGCAGGTAACCCGGTGACCCTGAAGGAGCATGCAACATTCCCAGGCTACCAGATTTACGGGAATGACAGTATGTACAGGTGAGTGAACAGTAGTGTCCGTGAAGGATTATAGGAAGTATAATAGCTTTATATAATAAGGAACTAGAAACACAGTGAAATCCTTGTGAATGGAAGACCCAAATTCTAATAATATATATATTAGATAGATATATTAAATTACTTCCCAGTAAGTTTGATAATAGTGACCAGAAACTGTGAAACCTGACTGAGAGCTGCAAGTTCAGGACTGATAGCAGGAGTGTGAGATTCCAGCTACCTTTCTCGAACTGCTTGGATGCTTCATCAGGATGGGTATAGAGGGGGATAAAAACCAACCAAACCCAAAACAAAACCAACCAATCAACCAAAAACACCAGAGAAAAAAAGGAGATTGTTTCCTGGAACAACTAGTAGCAAAACCCACAAGAAAAGATGCCATTCCTGATATGGTCTTGAATGGTGCACGGCGTTAGTGAGAAGTGCTCTGCAACCACAATATGATTAATTTCTGCACTGTAGAGAAAGAGTCTTAATGAATCCAGCACATAAATGCAGAATTAAAGGAACTATGTAATGGGGGAGGGCGGGAAGAGGGGGAAGGCAAAGTGTCAAAACACCCTGAAAGAAACAGTCCAAAAGGAGGCAGCCTAGAGACTGTTAAAAACCCCAAAAAACCTAAATACAAAACCCCAGAAAAACTTGTCTAAAAACCCAGGTAAAAGATTTATAACACTGCAAAAGAAAAAGTCTGGGTGGGTCTGAAACCCACCTGTATGGCTTAATGGGAAAATTAAGGGTGCTACCCCTATATTCCTACCTTCTCCTCTTTGCGGAATGGAACGCTTGTCCAAATAAGGAAAAGCCACAAAACCGCTTATGCCAAATGTAAACATAAAATTAAGAGTACTAAAAAGGAACTTGAAAAATGCAAGGGATGCTCTAACAATTTTAACTTTTTTGAATATATTAAAAAGCCGTAAGCCAGCTAAGGCACTGGTGGGACTGCTGGATGACAAAGGTGTGAAGAGCAGCACCCACGGTAAAGTATACATCCATGCAAGAGCAGCTCAAATATTTGTTTGCGTTATTCTTTCTTGCTGATAATGTTTGGTTCCTACACCCATTGCATTCTTTGTACCAGATTGCTCAAAGGAACTAGATCAATAAGTAAACAGACAGAAAGTATTAGACTAAATAAACAAGTTACATGTCAGGAAGTCAGCAAGACCAGACAGCATTCATCCAAAAGCTCTCAAATGTGGAATTTAAAAACAAAGATGTGTAACCTATCATCACAAACAGCCTTTGTGCCAGAAAAATGGGGAGTTTCCCTTCTACAAATGAGGGCTTTAGAGATGATGCTGGGAAATACAAACCAGAGTCTTACATCCCTGGGTAAGATAGCAAGGTCTATAATAAGATCACTAAGCACAGAGATAATCACAATCTGTTGGAAAAGAGTTGGCGTGGATTCTGTAAAGGGAAATCCTGTCTCCCCAATTTGCTGGATTTCTACAACAGTGTCAAGGAGCAGGCGGATAAAGGGGATTCACTAGACATGATATATTTGAATTTTCATAAAGCCTCTGACAGGGTTCCACACTGAAGGCTATTAAAGAAATTAAGCTGTCATGGGATTAGAGGAAATGATGTTTTATAGACCGAAAGCTGCTTAAAGGAGAGAAAGCAAATGGTCTTAATGGTCACTTTTCAGGATGGAAAATACCCAGCAACTGGGGTCCTCCATGGATTGACACTAGGACTGGTTTTATTCTGTGACATGGCCGATTAGCTGAAGAAGGGAGCAAAACAGCGAACCCTCCAGTTTTTCACATCTCTTTCAGAAGATCTTAAAACTCTTTTGGGTAGTCAAATGCTGGCTGAGCTCCAAAAGGACCTCAAAGCTGAGCAAACAGGGTGGAAATGTGGCAGCTGAGCTTCAGCACAAACAAACATGGGGAAAAATAACTGAAAGCCTGATTACATGATGCTTAACTTGGAATTGGTGGTTACAATCTGGGAGTCACCGTCCTCTCAATTGTGCAGCAGCAGCCCCAAATCCCCCCAAATACTGGGCAGCATCAGCAACGACACTGAGAACAGGGCAAAGTAAATCACTTTGCAGATATATAAAAAGACTGTGAATCCACATTTTAAATTCCATGTGCAGTTCTGGTCCCTATCTCAAGGAGGATGTAGTGGACTCAAAGAAGGCCACAGAAAAGGCCAACTAAAATGTTTAAGGAGAAAAAGCACCTGCATTACAAACAAGGAGAGATTAAAAAAGACAAATTTTCAGTTTGGAGAAGGGAACTAGAGGGAAGGATATGACAGCTTAAAAAAAAAAAATCCTGAAGATGGCAGGTAAGAACTAGAGCTCAACAAATCCTGGAAATTCAAGGGTAAATAATCACATACCTGTACCTTCCTAAAGATGCCCAGATCTAAATAATCTTTTAAAATTATTTTTAGAAAATGGTACATACAGCTCTCTATACTGGTATTCACACTGGAGAGCAGCATAGCGTCATTGTAAGCTGTCTTGTTGAAACAAGACGGTATTTGATGAAGACCCATCATACTTGCCCATCATAGTTCACTGAAACAATCTTCAAGTGGCTTTAATCTGTTATTCTAACAGATGCGTTCTGGCCTTTGTACTGCTCTGTAACAATCTGTGAATATTGTATGTTGGCCAAGTTAGCAGGAGGTCTCCTACAAAAGCATAACAGTTTTGATCAACAGGCTGCCAGCAACAGAACCTGGATCAGGTTAGGTCTGTGGATTACATCTAAAGGGTCTCCCACTGCTGGTAACTGAAAAGGAGCAAATTTAGGAGATATCTGTGTCTTTGTTGGAACATTTTTAAAGTTTCAGAAGTGGACAAAAAAGTTGAACTATGCAATTAAAAAAAAAGGCAAGAAAAGATACAAGGATTGGACCAGTTCAAAACAATGCTCTCTTTAGCAAATAAACAGGATCTGTTAGGAACTATGCCAGTACTGCTAGTATTGATGTTTTTGCCTTTCCTTCAGACAGCTTGTTTTGATAAACAGAGAACAGTACCACAAACAGAGTAGAAGAAAAGGACTCTGATGCACAAAAAAAAGCAAAAATAAACACAGGCTCTCAAAACAGCAACATGTTTCTGGCCAAACCTGTCACTGTTAAGAAATTAAAGTTGTTTTTGTTATCCTCAGGGTTTAGATACACTTTTGCATAAAGATCAGGAGTTCCTCAAGCTGTTGTACATAAATGCTGCCAGGGAGCTGAATGCTTTCTCTCACATGTGCATGATGCCCAGGGTGCAGGGTAATTTTATGAATCTCCAGTGTAAATACTTTCAAAATCCTCTTTGTGTAGCAGAGGTTTTCTGATGACAGTGTGCTTTCTGATCGCAAATTCCCAAAGGCAAGCTGCAGATACTTACCTTCAGTAGGAGCTGCTTGAGAATAACTGAGGTATGCAAGGCCCTAGTTTACAATCAGAGGAACACACGCTCTGGGCTTGAAGGGATGCTGAAGGGGGCTATTACCCCCATTGAGGGGGTGTTATTAACACACAGATGCAGGGCCCACAGGTGTTTTTGATCGGGGAAAAGGACGAATCATTTACGCTTGCCTTATTCTTACGTTCCTCCTTAGGCATCCAAGTTTGGTTGCTGGTGGAGACAAGAAACTGGGCTACAGGGACTCCAAATTCAGTCATCTTTATGTCCTTGTTTTGAGATAGGTAAAGAAACAGAGGTGCTAGTCATGCTCACACTGACTTTCATCTTCTCCAATTTTTGGAGGCCTATGAAGAACTACAGCAAGGTCTGCATACATTCCCATAAACTGATGCTGCTCTTCAGTGAAACATCGTTATTTTCAAGCAGAAGTACAATGTTTAATTGTTACAGTACAAAAATGCTTTGTGTTTACCCAGATAATCATTATCTGCAGAATATTGATGCATATGCCCACATCTGCGTTCAAAGTGCCATTTCAAGTAAGTCATCCACAAATTAACAGATTGGATTTCATGCTACTCAAACTACTTTTAATAGGAAATTACAGGGGTTCTAAAATGACAGATCTAGTCCTACGGAAGACAAGTGATAAAGCATCCAACTTAAAACTGAGTGAAAGTTTACTTACTTTGTGGTACCTGGTGAAATCATGCTATTAAAGAAGCTGTATTTTAATATTTTACAGAAAATAAAACCAGGGTTTTCCTTTAAAGAAAAATGTAGGATAGAATATCACAGAATTATGTTGCCAACTAGTGTTATCAAAATTCCTCCAAACACTTCAATGGAAAACTTACATTTTGAAATATGAAAGGTAGTTACTTAAATTTTGCTTGAACAGATGCAGAATAACAAGTTCTTGATGTGAGATTTACTATACATGTTAAAAAGCCATCCCACACTTGATGCAGATTTCACCAATGCTGATGTCCAGCCTCAGTTCTAACCTACATCCTTTCTTTGGTTGCTCTAAAATAATTGCCATTTACTTTTTAATAGTCTTGCATGCAATAAAAACATGACAGCTAGCAGAGATCTGAACCGATTATTAGTCATTTCATCACTATAAATCTTACTTTGGACTGTTCTACATTCCTGTTACTGCTTATCAGTTTATCAATTTAGTTTTTTAATTCTGTCAACATATCTATAACCATGTGCTTGTTACTGTTCTTTGGACCTTGAAAGACAACGGATGTGATCAAATTTGGGCCACAGTCCAGACAAAGAGTGGCTTCTGTTGCTCCAGTTTCTTTTCTATTGTCCTGTACTTCACTGTCTAACTGGGTCCTAACACAAGTGCAAGCATTTGGAAAAGTGTAATTTCCCCTAGGGAAGTTAGGCCAGTCTGACCTCCTCAAATTATACTGATCAAAGTGATGTACGGATTTTCAGAAACGCACACATACACAGGCTTTCAAAGTTTTTGTTCTGGAATTGATATACAGCAGAGTCAATAATTCTCAGGAATTCCTCTGACTTCTTTAAGACAGCGTCTACATATACTTGCTATTTTTATTCAGTGTTTATCATTGTCACATGCTGCTATTTCACACACTCTTTCATCTACAATGGCCAGATAAATACCATCTGGTTATGTTAAAGCCTTCAGGCAGAATAATAAAGATGTAGATGTGTACATAATGGTCTTTCAGGTGCAAGAATGACAACAGTTCCCACGTTCCATGAGACCTGCCCCTTAACACCAGGCAAAGCTGGATGTGAACACTTAGGACATTCGTTCAGAAGGGCGAAAACTAGGTTCTCATTCTTTCTTCCCAAGATTATTTCTACTTTTTACTTAATGACAGTAGAGTAAAACAATATCAACAAATCCAGCACAAGGGTTTCTCCCCCTCCTTTTCCCTTCTAAATAGTTCTTCCAGAATTCAGTACCTGAGATGCACTTCAGCTGTGCTGCAGTCCCCTTATGATCATTTCCATCTTATTCTAATGACCGCAAATAAATACTGTCTAGTAGCATGGTCCTCCCTAAGCAGGACCATCACATTCTGTCATTAGTGATCTGGACCAACCATCTTCAGCAGTGAGAGGGAAGAAATCTGTGGGAAATCACTATTCTTTGGAAAGGCTGCCACGTGCAGGACAAGTTTCCACTGGAAACGTACCAAGATCCAAACTTGTTGGAATGAAAAGGAATGAATAATGAATAAATGCTAGGAAAAGAAATTGCGTCCATTGGTCACAAGTGGATGTGAAGCAATAGCAGAAAGCAGCATCCCTGTCTAAAGCCAATCTAATCTTAGTCCCTGTCTAAAACGAACAACTTGCAGCTGGAAAGTGCCAACAAAGTATTAAAATGCATAAATAAGGTTCAACAGATTTGAAAGGATATACTATAATCATTTGCCTGCTCTAAAAAGGTACCATGTTATCAGGTGTGCCTGGCATTCACTGTTCTTCTCAAAACACTAATGTAGAAAGGATGGTGAATTTTCCCATTGCTAGTATACTATGTTTTGTTTTAATCCTGCTGAGCATGTCAACATTATGATATTTAAGCTTGCTGGACTGAAAAAAAATATCCAATTTTGCTAAGAAAGGCTATTTACACTAAGAGTTCCATATTACAAAATTTAAAATGCAACTCATGTTTTCTTCAGATTTTTTTCCCATTTACAGTTTACTAACACAATTTCTCAGATAAAGTGGGTAGTACTGCCCACAGTTACTAAAATGTTCCTTTTAACCTGCTATGTTTACTACTGGAGACAGCAGCCAAGAGCTGACCATATCCCTGGGTAAGTATGGGTTTTTCCAGAAGTGGCACAGGCTCTTCTGAGGAATTGCAATTTATAGAACTGAAAGTAAAATGCATTTCAAGAAACACATTATATCTGCATGGAATTCAGATTTCATTCACATGGGAAATGTCATACTATGGGAAATACAGTCCTCAAGTAAAGTTGTGTTTATCAAAAGTTTGTTTTCCATGCAATAAATTTCACTAAGAGTTGCTAGATTGAAAAAGACATGTCAACCTTATCTTTTAAAAATTACCAGGATTGCACTGCCATTTTATTCCGATGAGAATGAAAAACAAATTCTCATTCAGCACTGACACAAATATGAAATGCTCATATGAAATGCACACATGCAAATGACACTTTATAACTGATTCTAGTACCGTAAAAGAGCAATAATGCTAAAAAATCTCCAATGCATAAAAACACATAATTAAATTCTTTTTATATTATATTCCGGAACAGAGCAATTGTTAGACTTCTGCATAACAAATGGTGAAATGATCCTGACCTCTTAGAACAGAAACTGTTTTTCTTCCACTTTGTGTCTGGAGGGCCTAAAAGAATGACAACTATGTTCCACACTGTAATTTATAAAGTGTCCTTAATCTACATCATTTATATTATGTGGAATACATGTGACTGCCACAATAGTGTGGAATGCCCTGGATGGATATTTCATTTATCTGTTCTGTAATGGGTAACAACTGGTTGGCTGCACTTCATTCTTTGTTACTGCCTTTATTTTTACCAAGCCCTAATGCTAAGAGTGGCTGAAAGATACGCCTGGACTGCCTGCTGGGGAGTCTCCAAAAGGTTGCATGTGGAGCAGCCACCCCGAACCATCTGATTATCACTTGACACGGGACACAAGAAACAGCCAACAGGGAAATTCAGTTTGTTGGATCCCTTTCTATAATTATATCATGCTTCATGCAAACTGGGAGGCTCAATAGGTGAAGAGGTCTTATAAGGAATTTGAACATTTGCCATCTTATCATTAGGTAACGACATTTTAATAGTTTAACCATCAGGCAGTGAGAAGCCCAGCACAAGAATGGTTGAAACTGCCTAATTATTAAGTCACGAAACAAGATATGCTGCAGGGAAGAGGAAACAATCCTATTTGTTTTGAAGGGGGTCTTGAAAAGGGTTGGGTGACAGGACAAGAGGGAGACTGCCAGTCTTCAAGTGAGCCTGTGAGAGGGTCATAAGGTATTTTAAAAAAACCCAAAACTTTAAATAATAAAAATCTGCAAAATCAAGATCAAAATAAAATTATAAATAAAAAATGTTAAATTATAAAAACCACTTTTGATATTTAGCCAAAAAAAGAATGCCTGTTGGGAACAAAATGTACGTAAAATAAAACCATCGTAAGACCTTACAGTACAACGCAAGTGTTGAGTTAATACACAGTGTTAACAGTTTTGTTGCTTACCTATCCAGGAGCATTTTAAATACAGTGAAAATGTAAAAATTGACAATTCCAGGACTTCTAAGCAACTAGCACCTGCAAGGAGTTCATGTGAACTTCACACCACCTCAAGGAGTTACACCCGATATTGAAGTGCCATGGAAACAGCTGCACTACAAACTATTTTTAGCAGTAGAAGGAACAAGTCCCAATTACACAGTGACACTGGGCCAGCTGAGGAGCGGGGAGTTAGATAAGAAGTTCCCTGCAGGTTCTTCAGCCAATACTGATCCCATGTCCAAAAGTCTGAACAGCTCTGCGGAACTACTGTGGCTTTTTTTCCCCCTTGGTATCAGTAGTGCAAGAGACTCAGAAGGACCACTTTGAGCGAACTAGCAACAGACAGTTGTACACAGATATGGCTGAGTAACACATCAACTACCACTGGCAAGAAAGATGACGTCTGGTCCTCTGTTGACTGTGCCAGTAAATGAATTACTTAAAAAAAAAAAAATCCACCACCAAGCACAATCAAAAACCAGCAAATCTTGAAGGCTCTCTGTGCCAGAGTTTTCCCCAACGGAAACCCCAGATCTTATTTTTTGCTTAGATTACTCAAGGAACATGCAATGAATTTACCCCATTCTCTTAAGGTGGTGTAGGTGGTTTAAAATACTACAGCAAGTAAAGCCCACTTGCATAAAATGCTGTTCAGTGTTCGTAAGGTTACTGGGTATGTGTAGCAATTTGAAAAACTGCCGGTAAAATACTATTACTACACATTTTCCCTTTAAAATACATGCATGTTAGCAATTACATCATCACATGTACACATATGCAGCACAGCAGAGGGAAAGACAGAGAGAGAATTTACGATGATGCCAAATCCCAGTGCTAGAAGAAACATGTAGGTAAATGGCACCTGCTGCCTATGGCCCCAAGTTAATTTTAACTCCAAAGAGCACTTGTATGCAGAATTTGACTACAGAAATGTTCTCTGCGTGGAATACAGAAGGGAAGGAGAGGGCAGGAATGTTACTGGTGACTATTGTAAAGCCTAGTCTCTGTTGAACAATGGCCTACCAAGGTGTGGTGACATGGCTGAAGCGCTGCGGAGATTATCTTTGGAGCATTACAAAACAAAGCACCTGAAGTTGGCTCTGTATATTAACAAGTATAGGCCTGTAGCACGTCTAATATACAACAACTCACCTGTCATAGATGGTGCCAGTTTTCTTTGCCCTTTGTGGTCCACAGTACCTTCATAAGCTACAGTCACATCATACACTGCATCCAGATAGTCTTTCATTGTGTCGATGGCTACATGAGTTGCCTTCACGCGTGGTGTTAGCACATGCTTTAATACAGCGAGTCCTAGAGGGGGAAAAAAAAATAAAAATGACAGTGTTTGAAAGTAAACTGGACTACATTCACAAAACAAACACCATGCCAAAGAACTTCAGCACCCTCACTCAAAATCACAAAAGGTATATTTTTAATCTCAATTCTCAGTTGTGCGTGCGCACACTGCATATACTCTACTGAGCACATGCAGAAGATGAAACTGAAATCCTAAAGCATATTAATGACAAAACCACTACTCAACAAAAGAGTCCTTTTTACAGCTCCTGCTCTAGAAGCAGTGATGTTTTTAATCTGGCTCATAAGTGATGGAACAGCACTTCTCTACTGTTTATGTTTGTCCAACTGAGGTAAAAAAAAAGAGCAAATTACCTGAGAAATAATAAATGCACAGGTCATCACCTCCTGAAATTCTGTATTGGAAACAGATTTGCTAGGTGAGGCATAAGCACAGATAATTTTAAGCACGCCTAATGCTCATCCAGCATTTTACTTCCAAAGGACAAACCAATTTTGTCAACATACTGAATCCTAATACTGCACCATGGTAAAAGAAACAGTGGTTGTCTTAAACTACACATGCTTAAACACGATTTTACATTTCTCAAAAACTACCAAGCTATCACAAATTTCAATACGTTTTGCTATTTTCTACTATTTCTACTACTTTCTTTCCCTGCTTTTGCTTACTTCTTCCTAATCGCACATTCTGGGACATTAGATATGGTTACTCTGAGGGTCCTCATTTTTGGGAAGGACAGGGGAAAGCAGTTAAGACTCAAGACAGCTTCAGCCCACTGCAATGACTTGCTGCTACAGAAAACGGGACATTCCACTTTATCTTTGCAGTTGTTTCTCTTACTGCTCTTTTCTGGGGGCTTGTTCCTGCTGCTAACCTTGTATTGCTCTGGCACCCCCGTCCCACCAGCTGATTCAACTCACCATCCCAGCAGAGAAGTAAGCAGGGAAGGGATAATACAGCACTGAGAACTGACAGCAAGGAGGAAACCTTCTCTGTTTCCCTGCAAACAACCTATTACAATTGACTTGGCTACTAATAAATCCATCATTGGAGAAATCAAGTGTTGTCCTTAACCATCCAGTCCAAGACACAGAGATTAGTATGACAAGGACACAAGAACATCAGGTTTAACAGCAACCCACAAGTCTTAATGGTATTTCATATCCATGTTTGCTTCAGCTGACCACTTCCACCTAGAGCATTCTAAGAACATACACATACACTGGGCTCAAAAGTATAAACTTTATTCTATTTCCAGCATTTTAACATACAATAACTTTCAGAATGAGAACAAACAAAAAAAACCTCAAACCTTTTCATGATTTGAACACAGCTCTTCCACACTTACTTGAAAGTGCTTCTAGGAAAAAAAAAGCATATTATGCAAAAATTTTCACTATTTTTCTATAAGATGTGTATCTTTCTCAAAAAGAAGTATCAGAATAAAATTGCAATTATTCCTTTCTAGCCTTATTTTTCACTGGCTTAGTCTTCAGTCCATTTTTAAAGAACCGTCCATTGGTGTTACTGGTTCCTGATAAAGCAGAAATTTTTCTAAACTGAAGTATGGTTTAGAAAGTATTGCTTTTGATATTTTTCTGCTTGCAAAAGCAATTCAAAAGATATTATATTATGTCCCGATTTTGTACTGAACTTCTCTCCCTTGCTGGGCAAAGCATACTTTGATCTAAAATTATGAAAATATCTGCTGAACACTGTAAGACAATGCTAGTTTCTAAACTGCTCTAACATTCTTATAGTTGAAAATTTCAGTATAAAATCATCTTCATTTCTTAATATTTCCTAAGAATCTCCTTGTCTGAACATAGAGATGAAAGGTTATTTACTAGCACTCCTTCTGAAGTAATTGTTCTAAGCTTTACCGCCAATAGCGATAACTATCTATGCAAAATGTTATATGGATCATGTAAATATTTTGAAGCATAACATGGTGGTAGTGTTTTCTTAGCTTGTGAACTGTTACATCAAACAGCTAATTATGTTATGTTTCCAAATGTTTACTCTGTAAATGAAGCACTGAATATTCTAGTGTTGTGTCAGCAACCATATTAGAGTGGACATTCCGCTCAACACAACTCTTGTTGATCCAAATGCCCAAACATATTCTAAAAACACTGTCATTCCTTTCCTGCTCAACTCATCTTCCCTTTAACCAAACTATTACTTAGGGGAAGAAAAAACAGGTTTCAGTGAGAACTGAATCCTCTAGACAAGTTAATGTAGGTATCTAAGACCATTTGGTGCTGAGTTTTTTGAATCCATGGCCAGTTTTAGTGATGAATATGGTCAGTGACAATCTGGAAGTGCAATTGTAGAATAAGCCCCTCTTACTCTATGTGCTACCAGTGAACTCTTGAAGGTTTAAGTACAAAATGAGCATGCATCTAATTAAAATCAATAAAGTAAGTCCATAATCCATTATTCAGAAAAACTCCAGTGCATGACAAACATGCAGCAACAACAGGAGTTCAGCACATCCTTTTAAAGAATCTGTTTTATAAAAACATTAACCATACATTCTTGTAATTACTTCATGATCTTTGCTTAAATCAACATAACAGAATTTAAACCCAAGTAGTTACAGTATAGTTACCTTGGCAAGTTGCCTGCATCCAATTCACAAAACACACTGTGCTTAAACTGTTTTTAATGTTGTGCAATACTAAGTTAGGACTCTTTGTCAAAGTATTTGAGGTCATGAGATTTTATTTTAAATGCCAAAGAAAACGAACTAGATTTCTAATAATGTAATACTCTACCTTAAAATGCTATAGCTTTGCTCTTCTGTGTTAGCTAGCTTTTAAATGGTAAACAGACATAAAAAAATGATGAAAATAATGTGAAAATCTGAAGAAATATGGTGAGCAATGGTACTTCAAATATCTACTGTTTACTAGACTGTACTAAGATGCAGAATTACTTCAGAAAGTCTGGAAGAAAACTGAACAAAATAAAATAAGGTTTTAGTTTGGGAAGTACAAAGGCCCAAATCATTAACATCTATAGAATTAATTTTTCATCTAAACACAAAAGAACAAAAACACCAAACAAAACATCATTTATCTAACCTCTCAGGGTGAAGTTACGCATATAATAGCTGAGTACAACTCTATGGGGAAGATCTCTCTTCCTCTTCCCTTCATCCAGGCCAAAAACTGCTGTACAGTGCAGGCAGGCCATCTACATTTTCAGGCTTGGACTCCATTAGTCGTATCTGTACCCCTGACATGTATACACACCACATTTTAAAATGAAAACAATAAAAACCCAGCTCTAAATTAAGAATACCCTATGCGTATTACATTAGCATTACCACTTCATCAACAGAAGTTATGTGCTCACTGAAAGTGTATGTCTTGAGGGTTTTTTCCACCCTATAAAACCATGTTACTGGACAATAATACAAAAATTGAAAGCAGGATGAAAAACAATTAATTGATTTCAATACCAATTAGATCTTTCTTTCCTTCTTGTTTTTTTGTATGTATGCCTGTGCAGGAGTGGTATTAGACTCAGGGATTTGCAGTTACCTAGGACGTCCCAAGTACTCACCCAACACTGAGTTCCCACCAGCCTTATGGAATGTGCCCAGTGATCGAAGCCTTACTTATTGAAACCAGAGTCCAGAGTTAGACTTATAAAATGACATATGGTGGGAAAGCTCATCCATTTGTCTGCTAGTAGTCCATCAACTTACATAAACAGGACTCAGCTGGTGACAGTATTTAAAAAATCCATGCTCTTGTAAAAAGTGTTTTCTGTTACCATGAACTAAAGTATATGAAACGCAAGTAATCCCCTCAAGAAGATTATGACTATCCCACAGCAAAACACAGGAGACAGTGGCTGGACGGTCGCACTCAAAGAGTGGCGGTCAATGGGTTGACGTCCAAGTGGCAAGCAGTGACAAGTGGTGTTCCTCGGGGGTTGTTACTGGGACTGGTACTATTTAACATCTTTATTGGGGACATGGATGTTGGGATTGAATGCACCCTCAGCAAGTTTGCTGACGACACCAAGCTGAGTGGAACGGTTGACATGCTGGAGGGAAGGGCATATACACAGGGACCTGGACAGGCTTGAGAGGTGGGCCTGTGCCAACCTCATGAAGGTCAATAAGGCCAAGTGTAAGGTCCTGCACGTGGGTTGGGGCAATCTCATGCACAATTCAGGCTTGGCGGAGAATGGATTGAGAGCAGCCCTGAGGAGAGGGACTTCCGAGTGTTGGTAGATAAGAAGCTCAACATGAGCCGGCAGTGTGTGCTTGCAGCCCAGAAGGCCAACTGTATCGTGGGCTGCATCAGAAGCAGCGTGGCCAGCAGGTCGAAGGAGGGGATTCTGCCCCTCTACTCTGCTCTCGTGAGACCCCACCTGGAATACTGTGTCCAACTCTGGAGCCCCCAACGTAAGAAGGACATGGACCTGCTGAAGCGGGTCCAGAGGAGGGCCACAAACATGATCAGAGGATTAGAGCACCTCTGCTATGAGGACAGGCTGAGAGAGTTGGGGTTGTTCAGCTGGAAGAAGAGAAGGCTCCGGGCAGACCTTATAGCAGCCTTCCAGTATCTGAAAAGCGGCCTACAAGAAATCTGGAGAGGGACTTTTTACAAGGGCAGGTAGTGATAGGATGAGGGGTAATGGCTTCAAACTGGAAGAGGGTAAATTTAGAATAGATCTCAGGAAGAAATTCTTTACTGTGAGGGTGATGAGGCACTGGAACAGGTTGCCCAGGGAAGTTGTGGAGGCCCCATCCCTGGAAGTGTTCAAGGCCAGGTTGGACGAGGCTTTGAGCAACCAGGTCTAGTGGGAAGTGTCCTTGCCCATGGCAAGGGTGTTGGAACTAGATGATCTTGAAGGTCCCTTTGAACCTAAACCATTCTATGACTTTCAGTAACAGAAATCCTTTCTTCATCCTAATGGTATGTTTCTCAAGTGCTACTTAATGTATCCTCCCCACTTTTTAAAAAAATTATATTCTCCTTTCCACATCCCCCTGTGCACATTTACATCAAGCTTGCTTACATGAAAGTGTGTGGAAAAAATATCACTAAAAGCTATTTTTTAGAGACAGTTCCAAATAACATTTCTAGATATTAAATACTTTAGATTGCTTTAAAATACAATCTAAAACCAATGCCAAGATCTAGAAGGGAAACATTTTCAATTAGCTCAGTTGAAATACCTCTTTTTTACATGATCTGTAAAAGCAATTTTGAGATAAGCATATCCTGCACGCATAAGTATCTTAGTAGAAAGCATGATACTAGTCAAGATAAACTTAGCATTAAAAAACACATTTGCAACTTTTCTGCATAAAACCAAGGGAAATAATAAATGAATACCTGAAATGTTTGTTTGATTAAATAACCTTTGTTAGAAATCAAACATTAATACAAAATTTCGTAAATGCCTTTCACCAGGGAAGATTGTTTTGTCTTTGTTCAGCAACAGCAAGCCAAGTTAAATTTAACAAGCTTCTTATCCCTTTCTCTTTGACTTTTCAGTTAGTAACATTAGGAGTAGGAGGGCTTTGGATTATTCCTATTTATTTTCAAATCTTTAGAATGTAATTTCTTAACATTTTGATAAAATTCATATTCTACTAAGCCTAAGAAATTTGTGGTTGTTTGGAACATTATAGAGGTCTAACTCTTAGAAAATGATCAGAAACCTATACACATATATTTTGGTAACATATAAATGGAACAAATTTTATACCAGAAGCTGGTACAAAAAAAAATAATCATGTATTTTGTGGGTTTTATAGAAATTTTGTTCTATAGTCCAGTAACATTAAAAAGACGCAGCCTTAGAAGATTCACAGTTTGAACTAAATAAATACATAAAATAAAAATTACCACTTCTAACATTATGACAAAATTACAGTTAAATCCATATGAAAATATGAGTGCCATCTACATATTATAATTCCCTGGATTCAGCAACTCAAGCCCACTGACTAGGGTGGAAGAATTGCTGCACTTTTAAAATGCCTAAAATAACAGACCAGAGCCTAAAAGGTAACGCAAATATGTAAGTCAACTGAAAGATTTTGAAGATGGGAATCCTGTTAGCCAACTACTCCCTTACGATGGAAAACTAAAGCAAACTCTAAGATTACTGACTATACTTAAGTAGTGGAAGTTGGATGGCAAAAGCTCAGAGGACAAGGGGCAAAACACATACCTTCACATTCTTAGATCTTTGAGAGAGTAGAGGGAGAAATATCTCCCTCTATCATTTGATTATGAGAATCTTACAAGATGCCCCATTAGAAACACATTAATCACCAACCATACTGAAACGTGGAGAAAAAGAGAGCCCTTCCTGGTGGCAAGTGCTGGAATCACCTCATGCAGCCACCTACTTCCTGTAAGGAGAGGACAACCATTGGCATGGAAGTGTGTGGGGGGTCATTTGCCTCCAACAGAAATGTGAAAACCTGACAGAGGACATCATCTGATATTCTGGCAACACTGCTTACGTGGTTTGCTGTGGCTGTGAAACCCCAGCAAATACTGCTATTTTGGCCAACAAAGATAAATACGTGATTAATTTTCTCAACCCTACAGAATTTAACTAGGTCTATGAATAACTCCTGCATTAATCCTATGATATACAACCAAACAACTTAGTTTTAGAGAGGTAATTTTTGCTTTTGTTTTTAAACTTTGGGAAGTGCATTTTCCCTTCCCCAATGTAATCAAACAAATACATTTTAATTTTAAAATGCTGCCTGTTCTATCCTAGGTAGAAATCTGATCTGATTGGAATTTTCTGTCACGTGTAAAATGTGTAGAATGAGTAATCTTCAGTTTCCGAGGGTATTAGCAATACCCTTAGATGACAACATTCTCAGTTTATCACCATAAAACCAATACTCCTGGAAGTACGCAACTTTCTGTATCTCACTGAATACAGTTACGGTGGACAGAACTTACAATAGAGTTCAAATTAATTAGAATAGAGTATGGCTGTGTCAAATCCATCAGTGCTGAAGGCTAATATGCATGTGTCAGTCTCCAACATGAAAACCAGGAATATTAATGCCCTAATTTTATCATTTTTACCTCTAGATGGTTTTGGCATTCTTTAGTTTTAATAAACAAAAACCTGGCAGTACATTCAACTTGAAACTTGGCAAGGTAGTTAATGACAAATTTGCAAGATCAGTTCATGGGTTTAATTTTTTACTGTACAACATCCTTTATTCTTTCTAAAAATAGTAAGAAAGTACATGACCCTACGCCTTCCCTAGAAGTTTCTCTGTCCTTTTTAGCATCCAGTCTCAACGTATTTGTACCCAGATCTAGCCAGATCTATTGGATCTACCCTGTGCGTTTGATTTTCCTGTGTTTCATAGAGGAAATCCATCTGCTCTTGCTAGGAGTCAGGGTTTTGTGTAGAACCCAAGTTCCATGGCAGAACAAACTGTAACATGAAGTACTATCAGTATTTAAAAAAAAGTGCCTCTCTTTCAAGGGTTGCCTCAATCACCTTCAGATTCTTTTGCTGTTTGATATCCTTCCATCCTATTCACAGGCAGGTAAGATTTATTTATATATCCATATCAGTGAGGAAAGACGTAATAGTTGAAATTAGCACTGTGAAAGTATGTCTTTGGATGTCAACCTCAGACTTTTTTTTTCCAATTTTCTTTTTGCTGAACTGGTCCTGGGACAAATTGTAAAAAGGCAGTAATTGTGTCCAAAACTGGTGTTTACTTTAAAAGAACATCAAGATATGAGATGCAGCTCATCAGCTGGTCACGCTAAGACCAAGTAATTAAGTTCAGCCCAATAATTCTGCTTAAACCAACGAACCTTCTGTAGAAGAGAATCCAGCCCATGGAGAGTGAAAGTAAACACAAGCCCCACAAAACCTTTTCATACTTCCTCTCTGCAAAACTACTAAAACATATACACACACTTATGTCAAAAAAAGTATTTCACACAGCATGATAAACATGACTTATGCTTGTGCTCTGGGAACAGCTTTGTTATCTATGGGTACAATACCTCTGGTCCTAACACAAATCTGAAGTTTAATTCTTCTTAATTAAACCACTTTTTCCAATATTACACTTGCACTATTTTCTCAACATATACATTGTTCAAAAACATAGGGAAAAATCATTGTAAAGCTTACATTTCAAGGTATAAAACAAACAAATTCCCCTGCATGTCTGTAAAGCCAACACTGAAGCACTGTGCTCTGTAACAAATATATTAAGATGACAAGACTGAATTATCAGATGACTTTATATCTCCCCGAGGAATGAAGTACAAATTTTAAAGTAGAAGTTACAGTACATCCTCATTCCTCTGACTGCCAGAGCTACTGGGCATTACTACCTTTCCTAAAACTGTAGGAAGTAAGAAGCTCCAAGGATCTTTTAGACAAGCATGTAATTGTGCGTTTTTAGTTCAGCTCAGCAGTGTCACGTAACAGCCCTCGCATGCCCGCAAGGAGCGTGGCCAGCACTCAATCAACATGTGACCAACTGGAGAGGCGTTTGGTCATGGCTCCCATGCTGCAGTCCCAGCACGTGGCCAGCAGCCAGGATCGTGGTGGCACTGGGGCTGCTGGGTGGAAACCGCAAGCTGGGGCCAGCACTGCTGCACAGCGGCATGGTGGGACCACGGGCAGTTGTCATCATCTCCTGCCAGTGGCCATGCAGAGCTCCCCATTCTCGCAGCTCCCTGATGTACTGCTATGTGCCTTGTACCAGGATGCGCCTTGTACTGGTATGTGCCTTGTGGCTCTTAGTTGTCAGAATAGTTTGGTATGCAGCTTTCAGTGTCAGCCATCCCTGCTTCTTAGCATGCTTGTACAGGGATGCTCTGATTCGAGTATCAATCCTTGCATGAACTTGCAGGGGAGCAAGGTCCGGTACAGACTGCTTCACATCCTCTCCATATAAATGTTGAGGAGAGACCAACAACAGAAGAATTTAGCAATGGGGAAAAGCAGATCAAGAGGATTCTGCACTAGAATAGGAGATGCTTCCTGTTTAATAAATATTTATCTTGAGAATTTTTAAAAGGAGTAGCCTTTACAAAATAAAAGCTGACCAATACCAGAGAGAAAAGCACTTGAAGAAATGAACAGGTGCTCTGAAAGCACAAAAGCAGTGTTTTACTGTTTTGCAGATTGTAGAGATATAATTAAGTTTATTAAAATAATAATGATGAGAGCCTTTTCTTTTCCCTGAAAAAGGAGGAGAGAGGAAAAAAAGCCCCTATCAAACAGCCCCTCTGAACTCTCAAAGAACTGCCAACCTAAATGAAACATTTGACTTTTATTTCCGACAGGAAACTGAAGCGATGAATAAATACATTATGACTTAAGCTCTCCTGCTCATACACGCAAACAAATTCCATTCTTCCCAAGGAGGAGAAGAAAAGCATATATCCTTTCGGACAAGAGCTAACAATACTTAATAGCTTGATGATATCAACAGGCTGATTCACAGACTTGTGAATTCACTTCAGTGTGTCACAGAAATGAATTTACCAGACCTATTTGTTATTCTTTGTTTACCTTCAGAGTGAATTATTTCACTTTTGGTCAACAGGAAAAAACAAACCCAGGAAACATGTTCACTGAACTGTTGGACTTAAAAGTTTATGTGTATTGTGCATATGATGTGAGAAAAATGAAAAAGCTTGGGACTCTTACGTTTTTTGCCAGCCTTTCCAAAGATGAAGTAATTCCATCTGTGGTTATAGAGACGACGCCAACAACCAAAGCGACTACATAATGAAGTTCAACCAAGGAAGGGTGAGATTGGAAGGTGAGAGAGGAACAAAACCAAAAAGCCATGGTAGTACTAACAATAATTAAAAATGATGTGATGAAAGACTTTTTCTTTTAAGGCACAACAACCTCTAAGCAAAATATTCTTTGTATTGAGTAACAACTGTAATTGGAATTATAATGTCAACTTAGATAGAACACTGCCCTGATCCAGTGTAGGTAATTCTTATGTCCCTGAAGGAGCAAGAAAAGAATTGTCCAGAAATACACAGATATAGACAGAAACTAAAGAGAACTTTCTTGAGAATTAATACTCTTGCACAATGTGAAATGTATGAAATGTCTGTATATAAGCTACTCTCATCTTACTCTGTGATAAGAGAAACACTGGCTTATGCTATTCTAACCCTTAAGTATCAATCAGGCAGGCTTAATAGTCCAGTTAAGGCAAGATCATCTTCATATTATATAACAATTTTATATAACATATGTTAACACCGTAACAAAAGAAAGATTCAAAACTTCTTTTGCTTACCTTCCTTTTCAGCAAATGATTGACTATCTGCAATGACTTTTGGTATTTCTGGATTGTAACGAGTCCCCTCTGGAAAAATCACTAAATACATCTGTGGGATTAAAAAGAAACAAAACAGACAAGTTCTTATGATGAATGTAAGCCTTTTACAGAAATTATCATCACTTGACAGGTCCATATTGTATTTAGTTCCCACCACTGATTACTGTAAGGATCCAAAGAAAATCAGAATACTTGAGCTAAAATTTCTTAGCTCTAAGAAACTTACTGTTTGGGCTTCAAAATAATTTTCTTTGAATGTACACCATAGAAAGTTGCCCAGGTGATTTAGGAAGGCAGATAGCAAGCGTCAACAGAAGTGAGCAAGTCAGGAGCAGCTGATACCAACAACAGTATCTGTTTTGTTAAGTGGGATAAGAGGAGATTTTGAGAAGACAGTCAAATAACTAAAGACCTACAAGTATAAAAACATAGCATCTGCCCCATGACATGTCACAGATGACCTAAATTATCAATTTTTTGCTTTAATACTGATCTCACACCTAATCTTTCTTCATACTGAAATCTACATTTAATTCCATTCATAATTGGAAATACTATTAATTGAAATTATGATAGGTCAGCTACCTTATGTGCCTTTATGCATCTCACTGTATTGGATATTAAATATATTATGAACTTAAACTGATAGTTTAGCATAATTTGAACTTTAAAATCACATTGCTTCAAGCATGCATATCTGCAAAGTTACATTTCCCAAGTAAATTCGCTTGCCTACTCAGCAATAACCATCCATGGGTTCTCAAATCATTACAGAGGTAAGGGTTGCCTAAGTATCTGCATATCTGAATGTAAAATTATGTACCCAAATAGCAGCAGACAAATCAGATTAATTTTCCATTTGCTTTTGAAACAGAACAGAGGTTTCCACCTCTCTCTCATTTTTGTGTGTGTCTTTCATAATCTCCTACATACAGAGTTGATGTCAAACATTACTTAAGTAATGTTAACTTACCTGTTCCAGGTGAACCTGCTCTGGCAGGGGGGTTAGACTAGATGATCTCCAGAGGTCCCTTCCAACCCCTGTGATTCTGTGATTAAGTGAAAATTGCATACTGGCTCATCTGCAGAAGAAAAGGCTACTGCCTTACCTACAAATGGTAACTAGTGTGGAGTTGAATGTCAGCTGACACATTCACAGTAAAATCATGCCTGCTGCGCCTAGACTAACTAGTTTGTTATCTTTGCAGAAATGAGTCTCAACAAATATTTGAAGGAAGAGAGACAGTGAATTTACACAACAGTCAAATAAGAATTATCAGAGTGTGCAGGAAGACAGTGACAAGTGGGAGCGCACATCATGAAAAGATGCAAAGTAAAATAAAAGGTCAGAAGAGAGACACAGAAATATAACTTTGTGCTTCTGGCCCAAAAACATCAGTCTGCTGGTACGTGCACTTAATGATTGCAGAACAGCTAGAGAAAAGGCTGAATGCAGAAAGACAGGACCCAGCAAGCAAACTCTCCAGAATCACCCCACAGTAAGGAAGGTTGAAAGATGTGCTAAAATGCAGAGGAGGGAAGAAATCTAGGAACTGTGCCAACCAGCAAAGCCAGCAGGAGATCAAGAAAGAGGAGAACCGAGTACATAGCCTACAATCTGGCAGAGTAAAATGAAAAAAAAAAAAAATTAAGAATGGCAAAACCAGTGTTAGTAGAGTGGAGTAAAGAGAGCTAGAGGAAAGGCTGTACTTATCACGTTTGGGGAGAACTGGCAAATTGCAGAGGCAGGTAAAATCCATGAATGTTGAAGGACGGGCAGAAACCCAAGACATATACAGATTTGGTGGGGAAAGAATGAAAGAAAATGGGTTGAAGAGGCAAGATGCTAACTTTTTTCTAACATGACAGTAGCATAAGCACAAGGACGAGTACAGGAATCCTTAGACCCAGCTGCAGCCCACACTTCCCCCAGTCATGTATACATTTCATCTATGAAGTACACTGTGAGATATTTAAGCGACTAAGTAAAACTTTTTAAAGTTAGCTGGAAAGGGCATAATATTAAAATCCAGATGCATTTTTTTCATAAATGCACTTATATTCAAACCAATTAATTTGGATCCTTAAAATGGTACTCAAAGATGAGGTTACTCTGCCTCCTCACTAAAGAATGAATGCTCAGCTCCAAAGGGTAATATAGTGGCTGTAACAGGTATAATTGACAGAGCAAAGAAAGTAAAGCACACAGGAGAGGAATACCATTCTTGGTACAGAGATCAGCACTTAAAAGCACGCAACAACACTACTGGTCTTCAAAGCAGATAATCAGCCACTAAAAGCTGATTACACACAGAGAACAGTATCTACTTACTCCAGTCCTAGTGTGTAATACAAAGCAGAGGCTGAAATTGTATTTTAATTATTCCTGTAAATCCCTAAAACACAGCAGCTGAACAGGTTTGTTGACCAGAATCTGACTATCTCAGAACTGCAAGCATACCAACAAGACAGAGAAGTGGCCTTTGCTTTAAATTCAGCATATATAAACCTAATATGTAGTTCATTGGGACTACTTTACCTGAGTATTCTCTTCTCCCACCACGGGCAGCAGAAGCTAAATCCTTAAGCACTATTTCCAAAGATTATAAGAACTGCAAATCTCTAAGATTTTAATAACTAAATAAGCTCCCCTGAACTTGGATTAGGAACTGTTGACTTGTAGGAGCATTTTAACTGCCTAGAAACACTAGCTTCAGCTAAGGCAATTATATAGATAATTTTTCATTTAGGGCAATAAGCTACATAGAAGTTATGCACTTTATCATGGTGACTGCAAAACGCAGCGCTCATGTTCAAAATGACATAGAAAATTTTGCATTACCACAGTCCCTGACTCACTGATACACTAATTTTAACCCAAGCAGAGTAGGTCCCTATGTTCAGTTACATGGTACTTCCATGTCTGCTTCTGTGTAATGGGTGGCTGTCAATACACCTGCTACTGCTCATCAATTTGAAAGCTTCAAGGAGCGGATCAGGATTCATTTAGTAGAACCCTGCTGATTCTTGTTGGAGCCAGAAAACCAGAAAAGAGGCAGGGGTTACCCGCAGAGTCTCCAGTGTAACGTCAGTGGACTTGCCACAATCCACAAATGAAATGAATGGATGATGACAACTCTTTTCACCTGAAGAGAAACTCTAATTTTCCCAGTGTCGTCAAGGTCTCCGAGGCAAAAAGAAATAGCAATGGCATCGAGAGGGGCCATGCTCACAGAAGGGGGAGAAGGGCAGCCAAGGAAGTCCTTGAGACAGATCAGAGTGCTCCAAAAGGAGCCGGTATGTGTGGACCAGGGGAAAGGGGCACAAAGCAACACATGAATACCTGGAGTAAAGAACAAAGTCAGCCCAGATACCATACACATACAGCAAGAAGAGGCAATAAAGAGAAAGCCTGGCTGAGGACAGGGCTTTGGAGGGTGTCCTGGAGAAAGTAGCTGCCACTGTAGAAGAACACAGGGCGTCAAGAAGTGGTAACTACTGACTAAAGATTTACTGTGCTGTTCCCGGGTGGGTGACAAGTGGAAAACAATTATTTCTGTTTACAAAGTTCAAATTTATACTAAACAATGCATTTGCTTAGTTGTAATAATATTATTATTGCATCCCAACAACTAGACAGATTCATATCTGAATCCATTTAGACCACTGCCTAGAAGATATGCTTCTGGTGAACTGGATGAGAAACATTAACACTCAGATCAATAACTGAAAAAGATATGGTATGAGAAAGCATATCTGGTATAATGGGAACAAATATATAAGGTGATGTGAGGAAAGCAGGCAAGGACATCCAGGATTTACAAAGAAGTTGTCAGGATTTGCAAATTAGTAACTATATGACAAATAATTACATTAAGCCTTATAGCAGTTGTATTAATGTATCTGTCCCCTCCAGATTTTACCGTTTGATTGGCACTGCTTCACATGACAAAGATTTATTCTGTGACTGCATGAATGACAAAAACAAAACACATAGTAACCAGCTAAATATTGGTTGTAATGGGTTAAATCCCACATCTCTGAATGCAGATTTTCTACTCTCAATGCATGATACAAAGAAATATGTTACATTTTCAGTTATCAAACTGAATAGTTTGCTGTTCAGAAGAGTTAATTTTCTTTATAAAACAAGCAGATTGAGTACATCAAGTGTTCGCTGCATATGTTGTTACATCGAGAAATGTGTTTATCTTGTTATGGCTTAGATTAAAACAGCATTAACACAAAAGTGTCCTTCAAACTGTATGACAGTCTCTGCTCTCACAACAAGACATAAGATTGCAATTTGTTAACAATCAGCCAGATTTTATGCAATTTTAAACAAAATCACATCGTTTTGACTGAGTTTTGCCAAAAAAAGGCCCAATAATGAGCCATTTGAGTGTATGGTTCAATGACAGTTCAAGAAGCAAAATAATTTCCAGAGAGAACTAAGAAAATTTATTAGTTCAAGATCTCCACTAATAAAACATGGGTGCGACAGCATTTCAGTCTAGCATCAGTTTTGCGCATGTCTAACATTGCTGCGCTAAATCTGTGAAGAAGGGTGGACCAACTGTGAACAGTTGGACAGAAAAAGGGGCTGTTTAAGGCAGGCAGGTGGGTAGAAGTTGTAAGACAAGGCGAGCAAGGAGCATCATGCAGTCCACTGTCGCTGCACAAAATCAAGCATACCAGATCACTAATCCAGTTCTACTGTGAACGTAGAGGCCAAGAGGCAGGCTTATTTTTCCTGTCTGCATTCCACCTCTAATTTACTTTTCATTAAATAAATAAATAAATAAATAAAAGAACCACCACATGACATGAGGCAGTAAAACAACTATGGGTCTCGCTACGCTAATGAGAACAGAAGACTGGTTCTGCCTTCCTACACGTCTTCAGTTTCTTAATGGGAACCGGGATGTCTCCAGACAGACTGAACATTATTCATTTGGATTCTTTTGTTTAAACTGTATGTGGAGAGAAACTGTAAATAACAAAGTGACCCCTGACACAGATTCCCGTCCATCTCCTCTCTATTGGCATATAATTCTTTCCTTAGCAGCTGAAAGGCAAGCTTTTCTCTAATACTATATTAAAGAAAGAACTCCACCATATTAATGCAGAACGGCCAAGCAACAACAGCTGCTCACTAAACTGAGGAAAAGTCCACCCTGAGCTGTAGCATCTAGTGCATAAATTTTAATAAAAGTTCCAGAGCACTAAATTATTTTTGCATGAAGCTGATGAGTTCAGGATGTACTTGCTTTACTGATTAAAATGTCATGCTAAGTTGCAGAACTGCAAAGTTTCTTCATGAATAATGCAGCAAGGACACAGGCTATCATGTTATTCTCCCAGGAGTAACTGTAGGTTAAAGGGCATTTACAGCATCTACATTTAAATTCTCAGATAAAGTGGATTATAGAAAATTTAGGCTTCCTTCAAATGACAACTCAATGGTCTGTGTCTTTTACCCCAGCAGATGCAAACATTTGTCTCAGTAAATAGGCTTTTGACAGCTTTGGTTTTGTAAAACTTAACTGTCACTCCCTACATGGTTTGACTGAAAGAGATTTAAAACAGAACGCATTTCTCCAGCAGTTACACTTACTTCTCTTCTATACTGCTACCCTAGATAATATGACGAAAATGGTGACAACTGCCTGCTAATTATGTCCAGGTTCTGTGTCCATTTATAACACCACCAAACTTCCAGATAGCCAAATTACACCAAAAAACAAATGTACCCAAGTGGTCCCAAATTCATTTGGCATTAGCTCAGGTAGGTTAGGTATAGGTTTTCAATCCACACGCAACTGTGAGAGGAGAAGAAAGATGAAAAAAAGATTTATCACATGTAGGCATCCACCATGGAAAGCAGAACCCATGGCGGATGTAGCTTTAAAGAAAAGCTTTACGCTTAAACCTCCGCTTACGTTCCAATAGGGCTAAAATCAAACAGTAGCCTGTCCAGTCAATTTATAGCACTGGAGCAACACTGAATGTAATTTGCAGGTTTCCAAAGAGATGCAGAATTAGATGAGTTTCTAGGCACATCTTCCTAAGATTGTATTAAAAAAAAAAATCCACATTTTTATAAAGCAGACTAGTTTAATGCAGAGCTCAAATCAAGACTCTTACTACAATCAAAACCTTATTGCTACAACAAACCCCTGCATTTCTGCATTTTTAGGGGTGCAGAGGGAAGCCAGAAACAACCAAAAGCTGCCTCTCCGGCTAGCAAGAAATCCATGGGCCTACACAGGAAAACACCCTGCTAGGATATTTCATCCAGACTAACTAAAGCAAAATTAACCAGCACTCTGCAGGGGGAGCAATTGCTTAGGGGGATGACTACAAATATGTTTCATACATCCTGCAATTTGTCTTTGCTTATTCCATTACACCGCAAGTTTTACAGAAAGTAGAACCTTTGCCACTGACATACAGAAAGTAACTTGACACAATGCACCCTCTTCACAATCCCGGAACCCTCTCTGGTAATGCGGGTACAAGTTACCGCTATGGAATATGGCCATCTTCTCCATGTGGACATCATTAGATTAGACATCGGATAGGAAAAGTTTAGTTGTCGTAATGTATTTCTGAGTTTCATAACTTATATGCTAACTACTGGAAATAGATCCACTTTCTTATCTTAATTAAAAACAAAAAAGTCCCTGTTCATGCTAAATCTTAGTTCAAGACAAAATGAGTTTGAACACTGTCTTAAATAGGGACACTTTACTCATTTAAGCCTCTCAGTAAGCGGAAGGACAGTTTACTTTTTCAACACAGACACATGCACAAACATAAACACACTATCTCAAAAAAATAAAAAATAAGACAACTATTATGAAGGTCAAAACAATCTATGCATTCCTTTTACCCAAGCCTAAGCTCATAAAAGCTTTGCCACTTAGTATTTGGAGTGGCAAGTCCTAATCACATCATTTTAAATAAAATGAAAGCGTAACTGTTCTATATCAAAGCTTGCTGAGTTGGTTTTCTTAAGTCTAGCCAAAAAGGCAGAAAACATTTTAATGCACAGCAAGTAATGGAAGTGAAGAACAATGATTCTAACCACTGAGCCACAAACCATACAGGGAGTCATGAGAAAAGTCACTTGGCACTAACAATCATTCTTCAAATAGAAAATTATCAGGAGTTTGGGTTTTTTGGGGTTTTTTTTCTCCTTCAGGCACAGCAGACAAAGTTACTCAGTTCTAAGATGTCACTGCCATTAAAAATGATTGATCATTGGGATGACTAATCAAGATTTGGTAAGAATCGTTCTTGACTTTCAGAAGATCAAACAACTGGTATTCTACAAAAATATCAGTCTCTGACTGTAGTCTTACTACAGTAGTCAAAATGTTGCCTTTTGAAACACAGGGAACACTGACAGTGGTTTCTCAAGGAAGGTGCTATAGCTCATGTTCTAAGATTTAGTCCAGATGCCCCCTGCCCTCTACAAACAGAATCACAAAGTTCACATGATTCATAAAGGACTAGTCAAACTTTCGTAAGTTTAATTAGAGGTATCACTCTAATCACAGAAAGTAACTGTAAAAATACAGAAAGAAAACAAATCCATGATTACCTTTTTGTAGTTTGTAGGTATCAGGCATGGCTCATTTGTCCAACAAGCCTTTGCCATTAAAAAAGTCAAAGAAATGAGAAGGGCAGGAAGGAAGGTATAATCTTACCGGAGTCTCAGCTTTCATCTGGGCTCGCAACTTCTCTCTCATTTCTTTTTCATTGAATTTGGCACTTCTTTTTACATAGACTCCGCCATGCTAACAGAGAAAAAAAATGAAAAGTATTAAATATTTAAGTAGTTTAATGTAGAATAGTTGATAGAAGAACAAACAAGATGACAGTGACAAGTCACCTTTATGACTCACGCTGCAAATTGCCCATAAGACGTTTTCTCCTAGGATGAAAGCACCTGAAACTAATTTTACATTTGTATGTACTTAAGTTCACAAAATCTGTCTAAATAAAGATCAGATCTAAAAAACCAAACCAAAACAAAAATCCTAAGACACCTGAAGTGTCTTGTTTAAAGGTGTTAAATAATTAACTGGAAGATGGGATTGGAACCGACCCCAGGGATCTATCTGTTCCTGACAACATTGACAAGCAGCTTAACGTATATGAAGGGAAAAATCACACAACTGAAGTTATTCATCTACAAATATTTATAGGTCAATGTTTTCAATTTTATGTGCCTGCTCTTAAATAGTGACTAATGCAAATACTGGAATTACAAGTACTGTACCTACACGTACAAAATTTATGAGTACTACAAAAGTAACCAGCCTAAGTCTTGAAAGCTTCCATGCACTTTATTAGAGAATCAAACTTTTCATAAAGAAGTTATACACTGAGATAATAATTGAATAAAAAAGACATTTTTTAGAAGGCAAAGGATTTTATAAAAGTATTTTTACTGAAAACCATCATAAAAAGTTAGACCATTTCCTGGAAAATACTCATTTTATAACTTGTTCCACACAATTAATCACAAAAACTTCAGTAAAAGGACTACGGCAAAGTACACAAATAGGAAGAGGGTTATAAAGAAGTAAAATTTGCCTCATCATTTCCCTCCTCCATCACTTTGTTTTATCTACAGCATAGCTACAAGAGGATGTAAACAAACATGCTCCAAAATGGACTACTGAGACAATGAATTCTGAAAAAAAAATTAAAAAAAAAGCTTCCAAATAACAGAATTTCATTTTTAAGGTATATGGTTTTCATGGGTTTTCTAACCGATTCCCTAACTTCGTAATACTCTTTTCTGCCCACCCTGACTGTTGGCATTGGGATTTGTCAGATAATTTCTGTCCATTTACAGTTTTACACACTCTTAACAGAAAAGTGACAGTAAGATTAAAACTACTAAGAGCTGAACCTCATTCAAATGTCTTATCTCAGGAAAAGATACAGGACATTGTAGAAACAGGGGTGGTGGTGTGTGTGTGGGGAGCTATTATTTTATTTGCATGGCATAGACAGGAATAAAGTTTGAGGGGTTAGGAGGAAGCAGGCAGAAGAGGCGGTTGTGCAAAGTGCTTTCGGCCTTGGCTTTTCATGGTGTGGAGAGATGGCCATGCAGATGCTTAGCTAGTGGTACTTGACGTGACTTTTAAGTTGTTCTCCAAAAGCTGCAGTGAAAAGGAACAGAAAGTCAATGGTGCATTAACTCCATATTAAATATTCTATCTTAACATTATTGTCTGTGGTTCACTTCCAAGATGAAGTAGCCAACTGCAACACTCAGCTGTGCTGCTGTGGCTGGCAGGGCATCAAAACCAAGGACAGAATTCCCCAATCCACCGAGTTTGGGCTTTAACAGGCTGGAGCATTGTATCAGCACCATCCCACAAGCAGTCCAGTCCCAGATAGATAATGGCATGAACAGACAAATGTTTCGTCAGCTGTACAGCAGAGAGCCACGTTATCTACACACTCCGCATGTAAGACCGTTTTTAAGATCTGACACCATTAAAGGGAAGTAGAATTCTTAGTCTGTACAGTGACACTCACCACAACAACCGCTTTCAGGAAGGGCAAACTCAGTTTGGTATGTGAAATAATGCATCTACTATACAAGACTTCCATGTAATTGGTAAGTCATCATTCTGTGTGAACTCAGCCAGGTCAAGCTTCGACAAATAAGCAAAGGCTGGAATCAAAGTCTTCACTTACTCATCAAATTACTAACCAGATGCAGTAAACTGGGAAAATACAGAACCACCTTTCCCTTGTTTAATTTGTGAACTTGGAGTAATCAAGTTACTGTTGTACCATTTGCTTAGGGACACCACAACACCAAAGACAGGTTCGGTGTCCCCACCTCAGACTTCTTAATCCTCAGAAATATATTTGTACTTCTCAAGCAAACACGAGTATACAGTCACTTAACATAAGAACAGACAAATTACGCATTGCAAGATCACCATTCACTGTATACAACCCAACTACATAAATATGCCAGCTCCCCTATGGCGCAGGGTTACAAAGCTAAAGAGAGGCAAGATGCCATCCATACTAGCTAAACATTTGGCTGAAATTCAGTAACAACCAAAAGGGTGCACAAGCTGATGCTGAATAACAGAAAAGACAAAGACATACTTCCTACATTAAAAAGTCAAGCAAACTCTGGGATATCAAAAATATTTATCAAAATTACCTCCCAGCCTCACCAGGTGGTATAAGATGAATAGGAGCTAGATGCATTTTGGTGGAGAAAGATAGGGCAAAAAAAAATTTCAGATCCACCCAAAAATAATAAAGTCAGTTTTATGAAAAGAAATAGCTCTACCTAATAAATCAAACCTGGAACATAACAGGTTAATTTAAGTGGTTATTTTCTTTTCTTGCTATTAGATAGCTGCTTCCAAAGAAGAATGCTAGTTATGCAATTGTATATAGCTCAAATTCCCCAATTTGTATTGCATTTCCTTTTCAGTAAGAGATCAAATATATGAACGCTTTTCAAAACAGATTTCTGGAAGTACTGTTTTTAAGGTTATAATTTTTTTCCGCTGTACTTTAAAAGCCCCTCTCTCAGTCAACAATGGATTATGTTTACAAATATACTTCCTTTGTGCCTGAATTTCGCTCTCCTGGACATCCAGACCACGTTTATTTCCAAACAGGATGTTTACCTGAGGTAGGGAATATGAATTCCGTGAGCATGGCGTAATTACGTGGCTCTGGAAACTTTTAGTGGAGTGTAAGTGACATCACTGACAGAACATCAACAGGAAGGGCAGGAAGTGTTTTATGTTTTTGCACTGTTTGGTGTGATAAAAACAATAAAAATACCTATTAGCTTGCACTGCAGTCCTGCTGCATCCCGTCTTGGTCATTTAAACACACATGCATCACCACTGTTAGTAAGCTGCCTTTCATTTGTGTCACTGAATTAAATATATATATATACACACACACACACATAATCATCCCCCACTAAATCTTGTAGTAGTTTTATGTTTGGAGGAATCTGAAGCTGAACAGATTTTATTTAATAGCTAATGTTGTGATTAAAAATGTAGGCTACATTCAGATTAATTTCCACAGGAACCTTCTTTTAACAGTCAGTGTAGCAGTCAGGAAACTGAGTGCTGGATATTCCAGATAGCAATAGTAATTTTCCAAAATCTGGAAAAAAAATCATTTCTGGACACCTAATGATAGCGGATGGAATATATATCCTGTCTGTATTTTAATTAAAGCAGACTTAAAGCACCACCAACGTAATGACTACAGGCAAGGACAAAGAGCAAAATATTTCCATGCAGCAAGAAAGTGCAAGAAAAATGTAGAGAACCAGACTCATTAGTGGGGACAAACATTAGACAACAGAGAAGTCTATTTTCTCCCAATGGATAACCTCAGTGAGGTACGAAAGGGTGTGACAGTCCATACTTATTCAGAGGACTGGGACAGCAAACCCACCAATAAAAAGAAATCGTGAACAGTTTTCTTATTTTCTCTGAAGCATATTCTTGTCTAAACATAGCAATTTTAGAAGAAAGGATGGCAATCACCCATGCTCCAGCCTAGATTTATAGCCTACTCACTGTCTAAGGCACTCATCCAGAAGGCAACCAACATTTTCAATCACCAAGCTGAAAACATTGAACCTGGATCTCCCAATATCTTGGGGGACACGCTAACCTCTTACATGCTGAACTGATAGCAGGAACCTCAACCACTACCTGTGCTCTAAGATAAAATGGTGAGACAGTTCATACCCTAGAGATGGGCACCTTATGTGACACGATCCAAGACTCTGAACCCCTATTAAAATAAAAATTATCTGATTGCTGAGAAATGCCACCGTTTAAGGCGCTTTCTATTCTTCAGCATACTAATTAGGCAGTTCATCTCTAAATCAGGCAGTGCTCTCT
This sequence comes from Burhinus oedicnemus, assembly GCA_008921705.1. Classification (NCBI taxonomy): domain Eukaryota; kingdom Metazoa; phylum Chordata; class Aves; order Charadriiformes; family Burhinidae; genus Burhinus; species Burhinus oedicnemus. The sequence continues at coordinate 2,236,923 of VFFE01007633.1, read as the reverse complement.
AAACCCAATCCAGCTTACATTAGCTTCTTGGAGGCAAAGTTTCTGCCACACAAGGGCTATCTTGTCTTCTCCTATCTTCCCACTCACAGCCGTATACTCAAAACTTTTCCCCTTTTGCTGGTTCTAGCAATCAACTGATCTGACTTGACTTACTGATGCAAGAGTGCAAGCGGTGAGGAACATGCAGCCAACGATGAGGGAGAGAGTAAAACCATATTCAGACATATGTCTGTACTTGTCTACTCTTCATATATTCCTTTACAAACTAATATACAGCTCACATCATACCCCGTGTAGTATTTCTCTTAATATCCCCCATCCAGAGACAGGCAACAAAGCTGGTGAGGGGTCTAGAGCACAAGTCTTATGAGGAGCGGCTGAGGGAACTGGGGTTGTTTAGCCTGGAGAAAAGGAGGCTGAGGGGAGACCTTATTGCTCCCTACAACTACCTGAGAGGAGACTGTAGAGAGGTGAGGGTTGATCTCTTCTCCCAAGTAACAAGTGACAGGACGAGAGAAAATGACCTCAAGTTGCACCAGAAGGGGTTTACGTTGGATATTAGGAAAAATTTCTTCACCGAAAAGGGTTGTCAAGCTTTGGAACAGGCTGCCCAGGGAAGTGGTGGAATTGCCATCCCTGGAGATATTTAAAAGACGGGTAGACATGGTGCTTAGGGACATAGTTTAGTGGCGGTTTTGGCAATGTTAGGTTGACGGTTGGACTCGATGATCTTAAAGGTCCCTTCCATCCTAGACAATTCTATGATTCTATTAGTCTATCCTCCTAGACAGGGTTGACAGTCAATTCAAACAAACCATCTAATTCTATTAGAAGTATTTTTCTAAGTGTTTTTTTCCTTTTCTTTGCCTGGGTGGAGGGGCGTGGGCAGAAAACAGACTAATGTTCAGGGAACAGGTAAAGATCAAAGACAGAAGCCAAAGGAGAAAAATCTTATCAAACAGGCACTTTGAAACAGTTACCCAAAACTTAATCCATTTCTATTCTAACTAAGCACCCATCTAAATCCTGAGACAAATAATATGAAGCCATTTCTGTTCACCTAGCCAAACGTACCGATACTTCCAAAAACATCCAGCTTTTAATTTCATTTGTATATAGAAATAGTCCTGCTTTCAGAAAAAGCACAGAACAGATATGACAAATTCAGAAAGGATTTTAGGGAAGTGAATGCTATCTACACTGTTCTCCCCCATTTTAGATCAAAGATCACATCCACTCAGTTTGTTGGCTGTGCAGTGAACATGGCCCACTGTTTCTTCAGTAATTGTATAGTTTTAAGTCACATCAGGCTGAGCTCTCAAACTAAAAGGATGAAAAGCAGCATTATGTAGAAAGAGGAAAACGTAAAAAGTAGTAACAGGAATAGTTAGACTCAGGTTTACAGCGTTTTTGCTTAACTGAAGTCCAAAGCAAAACCATCAACACTTTTACGGAGGCTGGGATCTGCTTTTCCTCCACACTATAGCAAAGTCCAATTTTCCTCTTTTATACTGTGCTAACCCAAACAACTGAAAAATAAATAAGTACACTACAGCAATGTCAATTTAATTCCAAATTGTAGCATGATAAAAAAACCCCGCCATACATAGGAAAAAAAGGTCTGTTTACACCTACTGTTAAGTGGGTTTTTGGATTGTAAAAAGAACAAAGTTCTAGAATATTCTGAAATGCTTCTAACACGCTCTACAGTTTTAATTCTAGTAATAAACACCACTCATAAAAAGCATTCATTTAGAAAAGTAAACTGATTCTTTAGTAACTGTCTCTCAACTAAGATACACATCCAACTACAGTGAGTGAAATCAGCTATTTTCATGTTCAAATAAACAAGTGCCAGCTCAGAACTACATCCTCCTAGCACATACGATAAATGGAAGGAAAGTACATCTTACATATTTGACCCACAAACAGCAAGGGAAAAGTGAATGGGCTTACCTGTGAAAAATACCACCCGTACAGTGGAAGCCATTTTAACCCATCTTTCAAGACATACCGGACATGCCCAAGAGCATTCTGCCTAATTGCCAGCATGTCCGCAATAATCCAATCAACTGCAAAGACAAAAGCCCAAAATGTTTAGTTAAACTAGTTTTTAATTGCCACCGATGAAACAAAAAGCACGTGTTGTAGATATAAATATCATTAAAGGTTTCTAAACTCTAAGTTCCTGCTCATTAGGGCAAGGCTGGAAAGACACACAGCAAACAGACAAGCAGATTTTTTAAATCTATAAAAGTGCTAAGACAAAAAAAATACAAACCTGTACACTGATGATTTGATAAATATATTACATTTTCTTTATTTTTTGGCAAATCCCCGTAGATTATTACCTAAAAAAAGAAATTTAGTATTACTTTATTATTTATTTTCGTTGATTCAGGCAGCAATGAGATCCACTACAGTAATTAGCTATTTACTAGAAAAATGGCCAGCAAATTAGCACCATTAAGAGAAAAACACCCCATCACCCTATCAGTACTCATCATGCATACAACTGACTTATCAACAAAGCAGTGAATATTAACTAATGAGGGCTTAAAGAAAGGTATTCTGTTCCTGTGCCTCAGACCTAGAACTGGATCCATGGAAGCTGACCTACATCCACAAGATCCCTACATTAATACAAGTAAAGGTAAAGAAGAACCACAAACATGTACAAAAACACCATTTAACTTTATACATCCAATGCATAAGACATGCTTCAGCCAGACGGTTGTTATCATTCAATCTAAAATGGTAAGTTTTCCTGGATCAGATCAAGAACAAAATCTCAAGCATTTGCCATGATTTTAACCATCAAGAACTAAAAAAAAGGCATGAGGTTGAGAAGTGTCTTTAAATTGGTCATCAGCTTCCAGCTAGCAGGTTTTGTTATGGTTTTTTTCTCTGTTACATTAAAGACACCCTTCAACCCCCCGAAAGGTAATTGCCTACTAGTGAAATGACCTTTTGAGAGCACGACTACAAAGTCAGATCCTAAAGCAGTAATCCAAGTCAGCTTTTAAAACGGAATAATTAAATTTATTTTATTTCAAATATAAAATGAGAAATGAATTAAACAATTTCAAGTCTGAATTGAAGAATCCATGCAGTTGTTTAATTATCTTTAATAAATACTTTCATTAACTAATGAAGCTTAGGAACCAGTACATTCCAGGTAGCATTCCCCCCCTGCTCTGCCAATACCAGTGGCTGTACTCCTTGTTTCTAGAAGTTAGCTGTATTAAACATACGCTCTTCTTTGAAGTGACTCCACTCACCAAAAACCAAAGTGCTATTTGGAAGGTTTACCCACGTACTATCACCACTTCCCTAATCTGGACCATCTGGGAATTCTATCAGGAAGACCTAACTAATATTCAGATCTTGATTAATATCATTTAGTATGCCAAGTTACGTATTGATCATTACAGAACGTCTCTACGAGCACCTCTGGAAAATCTGCCCACCTCTCAGTTAACCTGTGATACTGGATGGGTAAGACCTGGTATTGTAACGCTTGGCAAAATCCCCACATAAAGCTATTATGTTTTACATTCATGCTGTTCCTTCTTCGAAAATGCAACTGCACTGTTGATTAAATTTTGTTTTCAAGGCAAGAGACCAAATATTGGCAAACTGAGATACTCAGTAAACATGTGAACAAGAGATCATCCAGCATACAATAAAGAGAACATTATTTATTTGAATTAATTTATTTCCAAAAAAAGGCATGCACAATAAATTTTAACTGAACATTATTTGTAACAAGTCCATTGACAAGTATATTCTGAACAGTATCCAAGAAAGTCAAACAAGATTGTGAAAAGCTGTAGGGGTAATTTTCTCATTAAAGTTCCAGGAGAATTTATAACCTTACTGATGACGCTCTAGGTACCACATACTATTTATTGCAAGGTAGCAGTCAGAGGGTCCGATCTTACAGTTCAGGTGCAAAAATTCCACCAAAATAAAAAATTATCTTCCTACTCTCACAGAGTTAAAGCTTCATTTTTCAAGTGTACATTTTTCCAGCAGTGTTACGCACTAGGTCCATAAATACTTTTTTCTTTAATTTCAAGTTAAGACTCCACTATACCGTTCCTGGCAAAGATTGTTTTCGAGGAAGGGAAAAGGCCCAACACAACACATCACTAAACTAGAAGGCCCTGAATGCTATCTGTGCTTTTTTAAAATGTAAGAAAATAAGAACAAGAAGAAAACAAAATCTGCCCTTGACACTGTAAGAGCTGCCCCACACAAGAAACAGGGTTTGAAATACATAATTCATAACTTCAACTTGTAAAAATTTCCACTTTAATGTACAAAGTCAAAATCTCAGTGAAATCAGACCCACAATTCAAAGCATTCACTTGTGACTATTGCATGAGTAAAAACAAATATAAAGGATCATTCCCTTAAAAAAGCATATATGATTGTGACTGCCAAATATAACAGTTAATCTGTATTATTTTTTATTTCAATAAGATTGGACCTAGTTCACTTTTTAATCCCAGAGGAACACCCTCTCATCATTTCTGTAAGCAATTTCTATGTACAACATTAAGTCTTACCGTAACACTTACATGTGTTTACATGTAATGGACCAAAATTTTTTACTCATGATAAAATACATAGCCATGCTGCTGTACGGAACTAAAAAAAAAAAACAACCAAACAACCAAAAACCTATTTTTTCCTATTTATTAGTTCTCATTAAACACAAAACCCAGTATATTTTATTTCAAAGCAAAGGAAAGAGTGAGAAAATTTGGAAACACTATTTTGTTTGCTCAGATGGCTCAGCCTAAGAGGATGCAACAGCTTTAACTGCAGCATCATTCACTTCAGCACTGCCCATTTCGGTAATCTCGAGAAAAGGCTTATACAGTTCATGAACGGCCACCAAACAGCTATTCACGTATGAGACATTCACAGCTAGAAACTGAGAGCTACGAACTTGACATACAACTGTTATTACAACCAGGTAAGAATGGCAACTTTCAATCTGCATTCTCTAGAGGCTTCTTCAGAGTTCACAGGAGACACCTACTCTGTGGGCAGCCACACAGCTTTCCTGAGAACAGAGCATTTTTGCTTTATTGTTGTGTTTCTGGAAATTTTCATAGACTTTACACAACAGAGGGCTAACAGTTAAGAGCTTTGAATCCTGCAGAAACATTGCCCTTTCCCCTTTGAGATGATGTCTGAAGAATTCACCTGCTTGTGGATAAGCAGGGGATGAGTCCCCCCCAGGGCAAGCCTTTAATTTCTGGCAATCTGATGCTTTTCAGTGAACCAGAGCACCTAATGTGTATTATAGCTGCAGAAGGAAATGATACAGTTCTCTTCATGATCTCCAGAAAATCTCTGACTCCCTGTTGTTTCTTGTAGCTAACTTTGCAGAATTCCCTGCTGCACAGAATGTGCAGTCTGTCTACTTCTCAGTCTGCTGGTGCAGAAGAGATCTGGGGACCACAGTGAAGGCAAGCACTTGAGTGATTTACCAGGGACAGCAATGCAGAAAAAAAAGCGTCCATAGTGTCAGGTTGTGTGCATGTCCATTTTGAAGCAACCTGAAGAGATGAGAATAAGAGACTCCTAGTCCTCCTCAGAAGTACAGTGATGTTCCCGGGGTCTGCAGAGCACCAAAGGTGCAGGGCACTCACTAGCCACCACCAGGGAAGTGGTGCAGGATATGCTTGGAAGGCAATTTTCACTTTCAGAAGCTAACATACCTAGTGTTTCAGATATTTTAGGCACAGCTCTCCAAATGCCACAGTATACATACATTCTACCTATGTATAAGCTTGAAAGACTGAGAAGATAAATGTCCTGACTGCCACAATGAAGCAAGTGAGGAACCTATTCATTTGAATAGGTGCTGCTTTGTTAAAAAAAAAAGAAGAAAAAAAGGCACAATGAAGTCAAGCAAAGAAAACAAGTTAAAAGGAAGAGCAACACAGCAAGCCAAAGTAAGCAGAGATTTGAGGGAAAATATTTAAAATGCAGATTTACAGTCTAACATTACAAACATTACTTGGGTACAGAATATTAAACTGTGTGCTTTTAGCCACGTTTTGGTTGCTTCACAGCCCAGTTCACAATAACGGGTAATACAGTTATGTTTAATATGGGTCTTTCACATCTGCTTACATAGCAGTGCTGTCAAACTGAATTCAGTGAGGTCTCAAATAAAGAAATCTGGATGCTGTTAAGATTCCCTCCTGTGGGAAGGCTGGTACCCACCTTCCCTGGATGCCATACACCAAGCTGCTCACATGCTCCGCAGGCACAAGACAAGACACACCTCAGAGTGTCGTGGCCAGAGGAAGCTCTGATTCACTGGCAGGAGGTTACAAGTTCTCGTGATGGGAGAATTTATTAATTCAGCAGTAGGATGATCTAGGCATGCAAATGGAAGCTCCCGAGTGATCTGGTGACACCAGTTTCAGCTTGCCTAGCAGCCTCTGCTTCTTCCAGTGCAACATATTCAATTATGGCTGTGTTAACGTGGTAGGTCACGTAGCAATGTAAAACAGTCCTGCACAGCAGTCACACCTGAATAACTCGTAATTTGCGCAGGTTTTCACTGCAACAAGGTGGACACTCCCAATTTAGAGAGTTTTATTTCTTGTTTATGGAATCTGCACATACCAAAGAAAATTAAATAGATCATTTAATCACATCCTAGCTACATCAGCTCAGTAAACAGGGCCATGACAAAAATAACTCAAGAGGTAAAAGTAATCACACTATCAGAAGACCTGCTTGCAGGTCAACTGGTGCCCACATCAAACTCCTAGCAAAGAGATTACCTTAATGTGATAATTGGATGTGGCTGATAATGGGAGCAGTTAAGGAGTGGACCTGCAAGCAGATCTGGTGCTTCTGCTTCAGTGGCAGCAAGGCAACACAGATGGTTATTGGTGGTAAAAACTCGGGCCATCTCATCTGATGTCCTACCACACATATACCAGCACACTCACTCTTGGTTCCTCAGACTCCTCAACCCTCCTCCCTTCTCTTTTCAAAGAAATTAGGTGTCAATTGCAGAATGATGCTCCCTTCTTCACTGTTACTTCAACAAAACTGATGCGCAGTGGGGCACTTTGCAGAGAAGGTGGAGCATTCTGATGAGGAAAAACGTCAGCTTTAAGCACAGGCAATAGCAACTGGAAAGAAGGATAAAAGCAGTAGGATAATAGCATAATATTCCTTCCCTCTCCTGCAGGAAGAGAGAAGAAACAGAACACTCAAGATAGCAACAATTCACTTAAAAATAACCATACAAACTTCATATACTCAGCAGTGCTATCCTCAGAACATGCACTTCTCTCCATTTCACTATTTCTTCCTGACTACTTTTATAACTGGGACTGCACGCTCTTTGGGACAAGAGTGTCTTTGTTAGTTGGGCACCACTGCAACGTGAGTGCTTATTAAAATAAATAGCATCCTAGGATGTATTTCTCATCTGTTTGTTAAAAAGACTGGATATAATTTTATGGTGAAAGGGAGGAGCTTGCATCAACAAACCACCAAAAGCAACTACCAGATACGGCTTCTGAAAGTCTATGCGTAACCCTGTGCAACCTGACTTCTGTAGCGTTGCTACAGGCATCTTAAGGGAAGTTGTTTAACTTCTCTCAGTCTAAAAACCTGCCTGATGACACAACCAGTCATTTGAGCTTCTAGAGAAAGTACCTCAGATCACAGAATCTATTTATCCTGTTTGACAAGAAGCAAGCTCAAGACAGGATGCAAATGGAGAACTTGTACTGAGTGCTGACAAATTTCTCAGATGTACTACTATAAGAATTTCAAATCTTTATTTTTCTTCACAGAAGATAGAAGAGACTTTTATTTGCCTTTAACAGATACTGGTTTCACTTTCCTACAGCATAAGGAATATGAATAGGACAGAAGGAGAAAGGACGCTCATGTTTTAGTTTTTAGTTGCTTTTCCTCTAGATGTAAAAAAAAATAATTTATCTTTAAGTATCATTTTTCTAAAAATACTTTTAGGTCACATACAGTTTTTAGGTAATGGTCATCTTATTGCTACACCTCATAACCCCTTTAGTTAAAGAGACTCTGTTCAACACATAATTGCACAAGTCTGAAGTGTGCTGCTCAGGCTCAGCATCAAACCATAAAATCACAATGCAATCCATTTTATTGAAGCAGAGAGTTCACTCAAATATTCTGTAGCTATGTATTTTACTGGGGTTCAGTGAAGAAAACCATTACCAAGAGACTGAACTCTGAGGAATATTGAGAAGATTCCTATACGTAATTCAATTTTTTCATTTGATTGAACCAGAAAGCAAAGAACTTAAACACAGATACTGCCATTTTATTTCCTTTTTGTAGGAAGACTGTATTAGGAACATATATGGATTATGCAGGACTGAATGTTAAGTACCTGATGTTAAGCATGAAGTCTGTAAATTTTTGCTTTCATCCTAGCTTTTAGTCCTATGGTCTAAATTGACAAACTGTTAATAAACATGAATGGTTATGCTTCATTCAGTGGCACTAGTTGTATGTATAGTAGTCTAGTTCTGATGCTGAATGTAAAGGCTTTACAGTTTCTCAGCTGAAATAAAGATAATTGACCCCTGAATTAAGGGAAAACTCCTTCTGGAAGAATCAGAATTCATAAAATCTCAAAAGATATGGAGTTACCTTGTAAGCTAATGAAAACGTGTTAATATTTATAATAAAATTTATTACGTCTATGCCAGTAAACATACAGCTTTAGAGTCTTTTATTCCATGCATATTTGACTACTTTTTGTATTTGAGCGTAAAAAAGACTTGCAAACAGTCCGCCCCAAAGCCTCAGATGGTGATTTAGAGCAGTACGTTACAGGCTGCTTTATTCACACCAGTCTAACAATACCTAGATAGTGATGCGTATAGTTTTGAAACTTCCCATTCAGAGGGTGATTCAGATGGTGATTACTGTTTAGAGAAGAGGCTCGTGGTAGAGAAAAGAAGTCTCGGAAATAGCCATAAAAACTGGAATATCTAATCTGAGCAAAAGGCTAATTTCAGAGAAAGTAAGTTTCCACAATATCAAGTATGTCGGGGCAATTTCAGTTCATTTACGTTTATTTAAACAAGTCCCAGACCAGATTCAACAAAACCACTCCAGTGGTTACCCTCAGCACATCAACCAGAAACAGGAGCTCTTGGCTTCTGAGGGAGCTCAGTACTGCAGAAGGAGATTCACAAAGTCTGTGATACCGAGCCTGCCAGCTTTGAATCGCCAGAACGTAGCCCACTGAAACCAGATGCAGATCTTAAATCCTACCCTGCCCTAACAGGCTGCCCACTGCTGTTAGGAGGTACATCTACAGAGCGGGGATTCTCTCTTTGAAAACAAACTGCTAAATCATCTTTTTCAAAGAAGTGGTGGGGATATGTATATGTAGAGAGAACTGAACTTACACATCCTGTAAGGTGAGTTTCTGCTCTACTTCGTTCAGTTAAAGAGAGGTACAATAATTTATTCCCTCTTGGTTTTTGTTTCTTTGTTTAAATAGGAAAAAAAAAGAGCTAAAACTTTTTTTGAGGTCCCCAGTCCTGCCAGCATATGCTAAATACCATTTGACAATACTTTGCAGATTCAAAAGTTTTGCTTCTAGATTCTGATGGGTTGGGAACTTTGCTTTAAGCATATAAGATTACTTCATTCCTGCCTGGACTCTTTAGCTATCTGAGGAACCTTAAAAAAAAAAAAAAGGCGGCATCTGAATAACTTAACTGTTTCAGTCTTGGTTACAGAAATAAAGCAGGATTTATCATGATGATAATCTTAAGATTTTGGCATCTAAGCTCTACATAAAATCTGACTTTTCAGTGCCTAAACCACTTAGTGGATCTTTCTGCAAATGACTTGCTTTTGATTACAGTGCAGTTCTATGGCACGGACCATAGAGCAATCCACAATTACAATCAGTGACCACTTGGGTTAGAGCATCTAAATAACTTTTACCATAAATCACCAGTAATTACATTTTTTAACAATTACTGCATATCTTTCAAATATATATATATAGCACATGTGAAAGGAGATTATTTATAAGGTGAGATTTCAACAGGAGAGTTTTTCTGAACATCTAGCATCTAGGTATTACACAAAACCTGAACATGCCTTCCAGTACAAGAGTGGAAGGAAGTGTTCCACCTGTTTCATTAGGAGAGCAAGAGTCTCCCTTATAATCCTTTGGCACCTCTGAAGATTTCTTTCTGCAGATTTTTCTAATTTCCTTAAAAGAAAGGAAAAAGTGACCCACATTTAACATACCTATTGTTTACTTTATTACTCTTCTGTAGTGGAAAATACATAATGTCTGTGTCCCATCTCACCCATCCCCCCAAAATAGCAGCTAGAGTGCCTTGGTATGTTAAGCACATTCTGGAAATGTTATCCTTTGTGCACCTCACACCAGCCAGAAGCAGGAAACCTTGTGGCAGTTCGCAGTGTTCCTCTAGCTAGAGCTCTTTATAATATAATCATAGAATCACAGAAAAGCTTGGGTTGGAAGGGACCTTTAAAGGTCATCTAGTCCAACCTCCTGCAATGAGCAGGGATATCTTCCACTAGATCAGCTTGCTCAGAGCACCACCCAACCTGACCTTGAATGTTCCCAGGGATGGGGCAACTACCACCTCTCTGGGCAACCTGTGCCAGTGTTTCATCACCCTCATCATAAAAAATTTCTTCCTTATACCTAGTCTAAATCTTCCCTCTTTTAGTTTGAAGCCATTAACCCTTGTCCTATTGCAACAGGCCCTGCTAAAAGGTCTGTTACCATCTTTCTTCTAAGTCCCCCTTTAAGTACTGAAAAGCCACAATAAGGTCTCCCCAAAGCCTTCTCTTCTCCAGCCTGAACAACCCCAACTCTCTCAGCTTGTCCTCATAGGAGAGGTGCTCCAGCCCTCTGATCATCCTCGTGGCCCTCCTCTGGACCTGCTCCAACAGGTCCATGTCCTTCCTGTGCTGAGGGCTCCAGAGCTGGACGCAGTACTCCAGGTGGAGTCTCACGGGAGCGGAGTAGAGGGGCAGAATCCCCTCTCTTGACCTGCTGGCCATGCTTCTTTTGATGCAGCCCAGGATACACTTGGCTTTCTGAGCTGTGAGTGCACATTGTCGGCTCACGTCCAATTTGTCATCCACCAGTACCCCCAAGTCCTTCTCGGCAGGGCTGCTCTCAATCCCTTCACCCCCCAGCCTGTATGGATACCAGTAGTTGTCCTGACCCAGGTGCAGGACCCTGCACTTGGCCTTGTTGAACCTCAGGAGGTTCACACGGGCCCACTTTTTGAGCCTGTCCAAGTCCCTCTGGATGGCATCCCTTCCCTCAGGGGTATCAACCACACAGCTCAGCTTGGTGTCATCCACAAACTTACCGAGAGTGCACTCGATCCCACTGTCTGCGTCATTGATGAAGATAGGTTTAAAAAAAAAAAAAGGTCCTGCCAAGGACTCCAAGGAGGAGTTGATTGTATCTTTATCTGTAATACTCGCACAAGCATTTGTATCAAGTACAGAACTGGTGTGAAGTTATCAATGAGTTGACATGCATGGGAAAGGGGATGGCTAAGAAACCTCTGCGTCCTCTGCCTGTGATTGTGGAATAAGATTTTTTGAAAGCTCCTCCACACACCATTTTCAGTAAGTATTTGGAATTTAAGCACTATGAACTTTCAAGATGAGGCAAAGGAATCAACACAGCAAAAGAGAACATGCAGGGAGGTATCTGAGCTAGCTGCAACTAATCTGGCTCCAGACCTGAACACAATAAACTTGAATCAACCTCAAAAATAGCCACTGTTAAAATTTGCACATCACCACAGTGTGTGAATGAGCCAGTTCAGCTGTAGCTTGCTCGGGACTGTGCACTATGTTTGCTTATGCAAAAAGAAACACTTGTGCCCTCAGATTCCCAAGCAGCATTAGAAAATGGGATGAGATAACTCTTCAAGTCAATCCATAAGTTCCAGAGGAAAAATTACTGCAACTACCACAATACAGTTCAGAGTAATCCAAAAGAATTATTTCTCTTCACATCTAGTTATGTGTTCAAATACAGATTTGACCAAATCATGGGTAGCTAATTCTACATTTAAAAAAATCAAACTAGCATAAACTTTATGATTTCGTAGTCCCACACTGAGGAGCTAGTTATAACAGGGAACATGACAAGTAATATGTGACAGAACTGAAATGAACAAAAGAAGAAAATAATTTCCCTGGCTTTTTATCCCAAATCTCTTCATAGTATTAATTCAAATTGACAGAACAAAGATTAAAGAATATTTTTCCCCTGAGAAGACATGCTTCCTCATAATTGTAATGTCAAAATCCCTGACATCTGAGCCTACTTTATCTAACACAACCAAAACTGAGAAAAAAAGGATACCCTGTAAGCCTGAGGTAAATAGTTTGAAATAATTGGAGTCAAATGTTTAACTATGAATAGAATCTTCTCTTAGCAAGAACAGTGTCTGATGGTAGAGTACCAGGAGAAAAAACTTCTCAATTAACAATCATCCTTACATAAAGGATCTGGATATATTATGTAAGCAGAAGGAAAGGGCATGGAAGAGCACTGTAAAGCTCCATGGCCCAGCATCTACCAAAACACAGTTAAATGCAGAAAGAGGAAAAGGCGTAACACTCATGCAGGTTTAAAAAAAAAAAAAAAGAAAAAAGAAAAAAGTGGAATTTAAAAAAATGTGATAAATACCATTTGTATTTTCAAATGTAACAAATTATACAAAATCAGGACAACATATTAAGAACTGAATATACTACAAGTCTTAAGATATTAAAATTAAAATACATTTAAACAGAAAATTTTAAAATCAAACCATGAGACGATAAAGCTTACTGGCCAAATACTTGGAATCAGAATTTATAAGTGCATTCAAACTTGTCCTTTGACTCCTTAGCTTTTCCTACCTGACAAATACTTGACTTTTTTAGGATTTTTGTAAATATACGTAGCTAACTTTAAAACGTAAACATACATATTGGTTTTACATTGCAGACTGATATAAAATTCAGATTCAGTTGTGACTTGCCAATTAGAAAACATGTTAGGCAAATCTCCACATAAAGCTTCTAATTCATGAACCCAAACAGCAGTTTTGATTCAGGTAGCTGATACTTGATTTCTAAAAATGCTAACAGACCTCAGTTTTAATTTATTTTCCATATATTGGGCCTGAGGTGGACTAAATTCTTTCCAGATTACCCCAGAGCCAAATCTGCAGCACACCAGAACTCTAGCTGATATCCCGACGAACCAGTCATGAAGGACTTCATCTTCACCTTCAGAACGATAGCCAAAGGCAGATAGAACAAAAATTAAGATATATGCAAATATCTCTTTTGCAATATCTACAAAAGAAAGAGCACAAAGCTTACATACCTAATATATCTATTATTGCTGCCTCACACCACGGTTGAACGTAAGAGTCTAAAATTAGAAATCCATCTCAATTTGAAAGCCGCATCCCTCAGGCTTAGCAGGTATCACTTAATTTCTGCTACAGTAATACACAGGACTTTGTTGTATACTATAAAAGACATACATGCCTGGAGACAGCTGTGCATTGAAATTTCTGATGAGATAAGCTCGGGTAAACTGTCTTCCTCGAGCCAGTATGACAGCAGAAAAATTTCACTGGGCTTCTTTCAAAAGTTTACCACACAAAAGTGATTCACTTCACTATGTTCTCCAGTTTCTTTTCAATCTTTGCACCACACCAATTCCCAAATTTCTATCACTCCCCCAAGACCTTTATTTCATTATTTCTGTCATCACAAATAAATGACAAGTGATGATTATCTTAACCTCTCAACATGCCCCGCAACAGCTGACATAGTTTAGCAAAGCAGTAACACAAGCAGGTGCTAGCAAGAATTGCTGCTGCAAGCTACGTGGAATGAACTAGGAGAGCGCAAGCCCTCGGAGGCTGCCCAGCTACCACCTGAGCTTGGAGGTTTGCCTCACCTGCATCTCTGCGCCTTCCTGCTCAGTTCCCATACCATCCTAGTCCTCTCCCACTCCTGAGCTTCCAGACTGGGAGGAATGCTCAGGGAACTCAAGTGCAGGTTCATAAAACCAGGCTCATGCCAAAATGCAATTGCCAGCTCTTTCCTTCCAGGTGAAAAGTGATGTCTCCTTTTGACCTTCTAGTTATGGCATTTGCCCAGGAAACGGGTCTTCATCTCAAGGGGAGTCAGACCCTGTCACTCACATTTACCACCAGAAAGCAGTTAGAAGATGAACCTTCACCCTGCCTTGATGAAGCCTGGTTATGATGCCTCCCCCACTGTGGAGAAGGAAGAACCAGGTTCCAAAGAGATGTCAACCCACCTCACCAACAGCAACAAGAAGCACCTCCCTGATGTGAGTACACTGCAACTTGGCCATTAGACTTGCGCTGCCTCTTTTGCTTCCCACCTCCACCTTGGGCTCTCCTGACTTACCTGTTGGATGGCTGAACAGCTTCAAAAGGGAAATCAGGGAGTAAGTAAAGATAACCTCTTCTGGAAGGGCTGCTGTCCTGGGAATAGAGATGGCCACAGACCTCATAACCCTCACTTCCAATGCAAATTGGTCCATAGCTAGAAGATTAAGCATCCATCCCAAGCTCAGATATGGAGCTCTCCTCACACATTTCCTAGGAAGGCAAGACATGAAACACAGCCCGGACTCTACTCCACTGGAAAGCATCATCAAGAGTTCAGTGGCGCAGTGCCTCCACAAAGTTTGAATTTGCTCTGATCCTAAGTAGTTGTCAACCTCGTTAAGACACAGCAAGTCCAAGCTTCCATACCAATCCAGAAAGCACATTGCACTCTTTAACAAGGATCTCTTACATTTTCTAAAATAATTGTTAAACACTGCAGTTCTGCTAAACACCACTGAGGTAGCATCTGATTCTCACAGCCCTTCCAGAGTCCCATAATGACAACGAAAACCAGAATTTCATAATGCCTTTAATGAAGGCACCACTTCAAAAACCTCCTATTTAGTGGGAAGTGGGGGTAGGGAAGAGAGCTGACACAAGCACTGAACAAAATCCATGCATATTAATTCAGTCACGGATTTTATTCAATTGTCAAAACCTTTCAGATGGAAAACGACCCTTTAGGAAGCAGTCTGAGTGATGATTTCTTTATTATTTCTTCACAGCCACTCAATACAAAATATCAAACACAATTACGACAAAAAAGAGTTGAAGAACATTTAGTCCTCGTCTGATCCAAAACACGTGCACAAACACAATGGGCATTAATTTCATCACCCTGACAGAAACTGGGATAAGATGCTAAGGGTCACAGAGAGATGACAGCATTCATCATATTGAATTACTAGTCCTTTCAGCCCTTCAAACGTCCTAATCGCAGGCACATTTGCAGTCATTTCAGTTTTCACATTCTATGGTAAGATGCAACTGTTTATTATCAGTATGAAATGTAAGAAACCAGACTTCTCGAACACAGTAAAGACAAAAGCAGTAAAACAACCACAGTTCACAGGCTACTTGATGATTTAGAAACTTGGGGCCAAATCAACTATTAGCACAAGCAAATGCAAGTCCTCCAAAGTGCTTGAATTGCACCTGTTTGTGTCAGTGACTGCTTTGGCTCATCGCCGATAAAATTAACATCCTTTGCTGTCTAAGACCTTCTACTCACTTTACAGAGTTCAAGCATCTCGTACATATTCTTCCTAGAAAAGAGTACTGCAGCGCTTCTGCAGCTTACAGCGGGACAGGTGAGGAGCAACACAACTGCATTTGCACCAAAAGCAACATTGAGCCAAAGCTGGGCCATTCGCTCTATGTCGCTTTCCAACAGACCGCATTTACAGATTTTCATGGAGATTGCTGAAGAGCTTTGTCTGGTTTACCTCATTTACATGATTGGTATGTTCTGGGTTGCTTTTTGTACTCTAACTACTGGTTCTTCAACTTTCTACAGCCAACTCTTGCACGATAGTCAGCAAAAGAGCTATTTTTGGCAATTCATTAACAGAATTCTAATATTATTGGAAAACCCAAAACGAATTCCATCTTTCTCTTAGGCTTTGTAAAACAAATCGTTTTGAAGAGAAAAAACAGGTCTGACCCAAAATGTAAAAAGGGAAAGTATTTACAGTATGAGAAAGTACGAAACTTTTAGAGTTACTGCATGAGCCACTCTCTAGAACATAAATACTCAGTAAGAGTTCACAGCAATTATAACTCTGTAATTATTTTAGATCTCAGTCAAATACTTAAGAGCAAGGGAATTATTAGTCTTCCAAGATTTTCTGTCATGCAGATCAGGTTATCACCTTATTTAGTTGCATTTCACAACTGAAAAGAATTTGCTACAAAGATAAAATGCCTTCCTAGCATGAACTAGAGTTTTTGTTTTAATAAACTTGGCTAAAACCATCCAAGTCAAGAAGAACAAAAAAAGAAGAAAAATACATTTGTGCATACGGTCATGAGGGGGAGACAGATTCAGATACTTGATGGACTAACAGCAGATGATACAGAGAAACATCACTTCCTGACACAGAAATAAATAAAAAATAATAATAAAAAAATAATCAGTCAAAAAATAATCTATGTTTATGATTCAAACCAACTTTACTCTATTAAGGCCCCATTCACATTACTGGGAATTTCAGCAAAATTATTATTTTAAGATCAGACATCTCAAATATTCACAACTGCCTTAGAGTGTTATCGTACTGAAAAACCACAAATACTCTAAGCATAATAATCCAAATAATGCTAAACAGTAAATAACATTAAAGACTTTTTATATAGGGTAAGATGGCAGCAGTGCTAAGAAAAAGCCACTTAAGGCTTTGATTTAGTAAGTCACTTAAGCATCTGTATAATCCTAATGATTTCAGTGAGACTACGTAACAAGTTCCAGTACTCTGACGGATGAGGTGGTTGGCCTCCCATTTATCCAGTTACAAAAAAATATCCTAACACACTTCAATCGACTCAATAAATTAATAGACCCAAAAGAGATGCTGAACGCTTTCCTCTCATGGCTATTATGATGCCTTAATGTTGGTAAAGCCCTAGAGCTGCCTTTATGAAGCCATGCAAGTTACTATTCTTGCATTGTTTTTCAGGATTAAGTGATTAAGTTTAATGATGCTACACTTCTGCATCTAATTACATGCCTTAAAACAGCCAATTCACAGTAGCTCTCAGGTTACCATCCCAATCTCAAACACTCAGGCACATGCTTAACTTTCCACTGTACATTTCCAGTTAAATGTGTTCAGTGTTTGCATGGGAAGGTCTGAATGGACACCTTGGTTCTCCTCCTTAAACAAATGGGGGATATCTTCCAGTTAAATGATACATGAATTTTAAGGATTCTACCTCTTACCTCTCTACATATGTATCATATTTTCCAAGTTTTTATTTACTTTGCAGTGTCAGTTACTATTTTACTTATCCTATGACATGCCATGTCAGTTTTGTGGGCTCTCTTTATTTGTTTCTGTTATCCTTTATTTCAGCTATGCATGTATCGTCTCCTCTTAACATCATCTGTTGCTTACTGTGACAAAGCATCTCTATTTTAATACTGTCCTAAGTGATCACCTGTACTGTCTCCCACCATTTTTTTTTTTGCGTGGATGAATTTTTATCAATGCAATAAAAGAAAACAGAAGTCAAAAGATGATGGCTGCCTTTTTGTGTCTTTTGGTTAGCATTTTCCCTTCTGTACCTTTATGTCACAGCCATTTTTTTGATAAAAGTTCTTATCAAAAGTTCAAAGTGGATGCTACTTATGCACACTATTTGTAGGAAATCTGAGTAATTTTCCTATTACAATTTATATCTCGATTTTTGGCTCTCATTCTTAGAATGCATTGAATTAAACTACTGCTACTTTCAGCAGCTAATGACCAAGGTGTGTTACTTACTACACATCAAGATATCTGCATTAAAGATGCTGCATGAAAAAGAAGGCAGATAAAACAGGAAGTACTTAGTCTGTGAACCACTGGTCTCTCTTCCCTTTTTTATCTTTTTTTTTTTAAACAGATATGTAAATCACAACACGTTAACTAATTTGGACAAGACACAAGGGTGAAGTTATATGAGTTACAAGCTGAGTCAAAAACTAATTACCACTAAAAGAAGATCTCATTTCCGGTTTGTACCCGTTCTATTTACCCCAATGTCAAACTGTGCAATTCTGTTATCTTTAGCTGGCTTTGGGGGTTTCCATGAGAGTTGGTACAAAGCGAGGCCTACAACTGCAGCTCAAGAGTGGAAATTAGGGAGACCTAGCCTGATTTTGGAAAGAAATGCTTCGTAAGAGAGTGGGTGAATGCTTTAGCTGTAAATATGAAGAAAGGCTTATTTGTACCAGCTCTGTCACCTGCCAATCAACATGTAAGCACTTGTTATTCTTTACTCTCAAGCACCTATGGCTGACACTAACTTCAAATACACTTCTGTATATTCAGACAACTTTGAAAGTCAAGTTTAGGCACAGTAAGCACCTGTCATTTACATAATTATTTTTTACATGTAGAATTAAAAGTCTCCTTATTTTAGTTTTCAGATTACAGACAAATACGTAACCTTTCAATCATTTAATGCTCCGTGAGATAAGTGAAGTTATTTGAATGCAAATACCCCTCTGGTCACACGAGAGAGGCCTACAATTCCAACTTATTAACCTGAAACTTCGTGCTTCAGTTTCTGAGATACTGCATAATCACAATCCACAAATTTAAGGGCCAAAGCCTGACAGGCGGTAGACTGCATGAAAACTGAGAAGCTGTAATAATTCAGAGGTTAAGTAATCTATTTATTAGAAACCTGTCCGCCTATTAAGTACAATTATAGTTGATTATAGTTTTCTTATCTGCTGCCAATTTAACACTACAGATGTGCAACACAGGCCACAGGGTTCAAGCGTGCAAAGGTGGCTGCCACCATTCAAGTGCTGACAGAGCACGACCGGTGTCGCATCCCTTCCGCTTTCCCGACCTGCAAAACGAACACAACACCAATACTCCGTGAAAAGCCTCGCCAGAGCAGCAGCAGCAGCAGCAGCGAAACAAGCCTGTCCTCTGAGGATCCGGAGCTCCCCGCCGGTTCCGGGGAAAGGCCACGCACAGCCCGCACCTGCTGGGACCGCCGATCTCACATGGCGGCGGGCGGGCCCTGCGAGGCGAGCCGCCTCCCGCCTGCCGGAGCGGCCTGAGGAGAGCCCGAGGTGGGGCAGGCGCCGGCCGGGAAGCCAGCCGGCAGCCGCGGGCCCGTGGCCGACATCACCGACGGCTGCTGGCCCCAGGGGGGACGCCAGGCCGCAGCCCCCCCCCGCCCTGCCCTGCCCTCCCCGCCCGGCTCACCTGCACGCCGGTGTAGTTCTCAAAGAAGAAGAGCACCATGCTCTGGTAGATGGTGTAGAGGCGGTCGTCCACCTCGCGGTAGAAGCGGGCGGGCAGCACGGCGGAGAGCAGGCGCCAGGCGCCCCAGGCCAGCACGTAGGTGGGCGCCGTGCCCATCATGACGGCGGCGGGCAGGACGTAGCGCATGGAGTAGGTGTGCAGCACCAGCGACAGCAGCATCTTCCCGCTGCCCCCCCTCCCCGGCTTCACCGGGACACCCACATGGGCAGCGCCCTCACACACAGCCCGGCAGCCCCGCCGACCGCATCGCCCGCCGCGCCGGGCAGACCCGCCAGGCGGGCGGGGAGGAAGCAGCAGCAGCCGCCGCCGCCGCTGACAGGCAGACAGGGAGGAAAGGAGGCACAGGAACGGGTACCGGCTCACGGTTCCCCCCGCGCCGCCTCCGCCACCATATTGCTCGGCCGGAGGAGGAGCGGCGCCGGCAGGAAGGCAGCCCCTCGGCGGCCGCGGGGGGACTTCCGGGAGGGGCGGGCGGCGCCCTGGCTCCGCCCCCGGCCGCGACCTGAGGGGACGGACCCAGCCGCCGCGCCTGTCCCACCGCCGCTGTGCAGGAGGGCCCGGCCGCCCGCCCGCGGGGGCTCCCTACGGGAGCGGGCCCCAGGCCCCAGGGCCCGTCCCCGCCCCACTCGGGCCCCGGCACGCAGAAGGGGCTACAGCAGCCCTGCGGGGCCACGAGGGTGCCGGGCTGCTCCTTCAGGCTGTGGTGGAGGGCTTCTTGGCACCGTGAAGGACCTGCGCTTACAACTGATTAGCTGTAATCAGCGTTAATTATAACCTAGCATAGGTTAGAAGAAAGTTTATTTCCCTTCCCCCCTCCCGCTTTCTGCCGTGAGTCCCAAGTGGAGCACTAAGAAAACAGTACTTCTCGCTTTCGCCAGCTACAACCGCGGCGACGGTCAGGGGTTTGCAGGCGTTCCGGGGTTACCAGTTTGCCTCCTGGCTCCCCCGGGTTCTCAGCAGAGCAGGCAGCTGCCGGGCTGCCCCAGGGCCCCTCCTCGCCCGCCCCCAGTAACCTGGGGACAGCTGCAGCCAGATGCACCGGCTGCTTTTGAAGAAAACGCAAGCAGAAGTCTTCTAGAAAATGACGGTGTAATAACCTTCCCAGAGGGAGTTTCTTACTAAGCTCTAGCCCATAGTGAAGTATTTATTCCTTGTTTTTAAAAAGGAAGCTTTATCCTGAAGCTTGTGAAGATCTCATTGTTTTGAAAGAAGTGGATGCTCAGTCCTTTTGGCTAAGACCTGTTTCCTTTGCCAGGCTTTAACTGGGACAAGCTTTGTCCTTTGCTCTTGTTTACCTCCTGCTAGCTGTTTTTTAATGGGTGTTGAAAACTGGATCCTGGAAGAGTTCAGCAAAATAAGACTGGGGAAATGATACTAGGTTGAACCACTGCGGCAATGTTCTCTTCAAACCACCTCGGGGATCCTGAGCTCCGTGGTGAGAACTCTTATTTGACACGCACTATAGCTTCTGTGTCCCTAACGAGACTAAATGGTCTTTATTTCCTTCCTCCCTCCAGAAAGGGGGGGCAGGAGGGGTCATGGCAGCTTTTCTGTCAGGACTCCTGGTCCTGATCAGTGCGTATGTTTCTGTCCTCACTGGGTAACTGCATACGTTACCCTCGGCTCAGAACAGAGGCATTTTCCCCATCATGGCCTCTTCTGGCAGGAAATTTTTCTGCTCTAAACCAAGCAAAGCTAGGTTGGACAGAAAGCTGAGGAGGAAGTGTTTTGTGTTTTGTGTTTTGTGATGCCTGTGACGTGGCCACGTGGAAGAGAAAGTCATTCACCACAATACAGGGAGGAGAAAGTAATCTAACACAACACAGAGAAGGTAAAGCTGGTGCCAGCAGAGCAGAGCCAGGTGTGCAGGAACGAGTGCTCTGGTGTGGCTGGATGGGTTGGAGAGTGGATCCAGACCTGCTGCTTCACAAAGGCGACTGCAGAGAGAGACTAGGATTCGGAACAGCTCGGTGTGTTTGTCTAATGAGACTGTGATCAGGAGTGGAAAATACAGATTAGCAGTCTGCAAAATAAACAGTGAACTGAGATTGGGAAATGGTGGAGGATTGGGGAAAATACAGCGAAATTAAGCTGTCTGGATTTAAAGGCAGAGTATGAGCTTTTGAGATGAGGGTAAGGACTCAGTGAACAGCCTGAAAAGATGAGTGGCAGTGAAAAGAATGTGAAGGGAATAAAAATAACTTCACATCAAGGAATGAACTTCAGGCCTCTGATTCCATGTATATCAAATCGTATCTTTCCTTAGAGGGTTATAAATTCACTCATACTTCTGAAGAACCTGCATATTAAATGATTGCAAAATCTGCAGAACTGAACAACTCTGCCTCTGCAAGATAGTTTGGCTATCATGTTATAAATAAGAGCTGAAGACATACCTTGAATGAAAAGGGAAATAAAATACCATACTCATCAAGAAATAATGCACATTCCATGAACCAAATGCACTAGAAGTGTAGTGGAAAAGTAGTACCTGGTCTTATAGTTGAACTCACAAGCTGTTTTAATCTGTCTTTTCTTGATATATTTAAGTGGTTGACTTTGCAACTTTAATAATATTCTTTGAGTTTTCTATTTGTGGGGCCCTTTTGTATATGTGTTTATACACGTCTGTTCTACATAGGTGGCTGTTCCTCTCTTGAATCTGACCCATTCCTTTGCCCCAGTGATAAAAATGAGCACTGAGATCCTTCAGTTCATTGGGCTTTTATATGTAAAGACGTGGGTTTACCAGTTTTAGAATGGTTGCCTCCCAATTCCTTTGAATGTTTTTTTTCCTCCTGTATTACCTATGAGTAAATAAGACTGCCTGTCTTTTCTGTGCTCTATTTTACATTCTGCATGTTTTTAACATGCCCCCTCTTTTTCCTTTTTTGTTACACTAATGTTTAATTTTTTTTTTGTTCTATTTGATGCTTTTTCACATTCTTATTCTGTCACCATCCCACACGACACACACTCGCACATGTTCACACACTTTATTTCTGCTTTTGATAATTTGATATTTTCCACAGGCCCTTTTAATACAATTTCCTCTCTTTATCAAGTATATGTTATCAAATCTATAGATACTGTTTTAGTTTTTAGTCACTTGGAAGATACAGCGTCTCCTGTACTAAGGCTTGCTTAATTCCCTAGTATAATTGTATCAGTGTCATACAGTTATATGGTTGAAATGTGTGCAACTGAATGAAACTCAAACTTTCCAATTCAAGAAATGAGTATGCCACAGTGATTAGATCTAGGACACTGCCACCAAGTCCTTGCTTCTCTTGATTCATAGGTGCTTTTTATCCTAGAGCATTCTGAATTGAGCCGCAGGAATTTGAATATCAATCTTTCACATTCTAGACTACAGAGGCAGAGTAAGAAAAATGTTCTGATCCTTGCTACGATTTGTAATTTTTAGTCCTATGAAAGCATAGGCCCTAATTACACCTCCTTTGACCAAAATGCCAATCTATCAGCAGAATTAATTCCTAGGCCTTTTATTTTCATCTGGAAGAAGCAAAATCACCCCATTTAGGTTGATTAGGACTCCATTTAGGAAATTGAGACTTCAAACCTGTTAAGGTATTATTTTCTTCTGTAGAACAACCTTGAAATTTAAAAGAATAAACAAGCCTGCAATTTTGGAAAAAAGCATCAGTCTGCCATGCCTAAGGAGCTCAGTGTGTTTGGTGTAAGCATAATTATTTGGTGTAAACCTGATTATTCTAGTGTTAGGTTCTTCTGTTAGTGGTTGTCACCTCTAAAGTGGCCAAACTCAGGAAAAGTATCAGACTGACATCTTATACTGAAAAATACCAGTGACTGTCCTCTAGAAGGAACCATAAACTGTGTTGCTATGCACCAACTCTGAACATTTGTCATACTGCTAGCCACACGATGCTGTTTCACAATTCTGTCACTCACACACTGTAATTATCAGCTAGACTAAGCAAAGCCAGAGAGCATTAGATACAAATCAAACTGCCTTGAGGTTTAGAATGTAAACCTTTATATATGATCTTATCTTCAACAATATCCCGGGAGACAATGTATTGGTATTACCTCTGTTTATATATGTTGAGAAATGAGGCACAGATATTAAGGCCAAAGGACTAGATTGAAATAAGGATTTAAGCACCTGAATTCCTGGAGTCCAGGGCTCTGAGTGGGTGTCTAGGCTTTCTGTGCAGTGCATGTCATGCAGAGAGCTAAGCAGTGCAGAAAAGGAACCGCAGCAATCATCAGTCTGAGCAGGAATTGATTAAAATTAGCAGGCTCAATGTGTATTCTTGTAAAGTCAGGTAAAAGGAAATGCTGAGCATGGCATTGTGGGCTAAGAACAGCCTCACAGGACCTCATTTTGGATTTCAGAAACAACGCTGACAACGTGAGATCAACAACCCACAGATCTCTCTGAAGGAGTTTGGTAACACTTTAAAATGTGTCACCTCATATTTCTACCCACATGGATAGAGAACTGGATTAGACATGGATTCAGTTTGTTGAGGGTATCAAACTCATACCTCCCATCACCGAGGAGGGTGACCTGCAGGGTAGAAATAATGAGCATCTCTCATATTGAAGATGCATTTACTTAGGAATTGTTTAATGTAACATATAAAGATAATTAGATTATATTACTGGTAGACTCGTTTAGATTACAGACTAGTTTGGACAAGTAGACTAGTTTAGATTACAGGTCCTCTAGATGTGTGCCTTTTTTCTAACAGTGGCCATAACCTTCTGTGTCTCTCCATGTTTGCTGTAGGAGATGAAGGCTTCCTTGAACCCTGCAATCCTCTCCAGTCTCAGGTGAGACTTGTAGCAGCTCCCGTCCATCCCTGACTCTGGCCTTGCAAGGCTTCTTCTTGTGCCTCTGTCCCAGGGGACTCCTTGGCTGCCCCTCACACAGAACATGATAAGGCTGTACAACATCTAGGTGGTCCACCTCAGAAACACATCTACATGCCTGTTCTCTACTTGTTCCATTCCTCATCCTCATGTCCTACCCAGAGACTGTGTCTTTTACCACCAGAAAACAGTGAGGAAGCCCAGTGGGCTGGCTTGTGTTCTGAGGTAATTCCATGGCCCACGAGAGGACTTTCCATCTTGCGTCCCTGAGTGGCAGCAGGCATGGTTGTGTTCGTGGTGTGATTTACACAGTCTTCTGCATTATGCCCTTGCAGTGAAAGGGAAACTCAAGTTCAGCTGTACATCAGTTGAGGCAGGTTTGAGTCCTTCTCTGCCTCCTATGAAATCTCTTCTTGATGATCTGGCTATACTTTCTCCCTCTACAAGTCACTAAGAATGGCAGATCCAGTAATATGGATGAGGCAAAGATCTTCCATGCTCTCTCAGCCTTCTCCAAGCCTCCTGTTTGTGGTTCAAGGTCTAGAGGTAGATATGACTTCCATATATACAGCAGGAATCACCAACAGATATATCCTACATGTACCTATCCATTCTCCCCTTTACCCATATTGGCTTTTAGCCTCCACAACCACCTTTGGCAATCAGTTGAATCATTTTTTGTTTTGAACCTGACTCGTTGTATTTTCATTTTATATACCTTGGAGCTTGTATTGAAAGAGACAGAAAATCCCTTTCTGCTCACTTATTTGTGCCACTCATGATTATTACAGATCTCTATAATATCCCCTCTAGGCTGTCTGTTTTCCAGACTGACTTCTACTCAGTTGTGCCCCATATGAAAGTTCTTCTGTAAGGTCTATCTTGCAAGCATAGCCAGTGTTTACCTATGGCATTTGCTAACTTGTAAGGTTTCACTTTGCAAGTGATTCTTCTTTTACCAAAAAATAAATCCTGCAATTTCATGTGAGACATTATGTTCACTCTCATAGGATTTATCTGTAAAAATAACTTTCAGATTCTGTGCTGCAGGTCTAGTATAGTATGTCACCATTTAATAAACCAAACTAATAAAGGAGGAAAAGCACACTTTGCCAATGGTTCTAAAATATATTTGATGACCCTAGAGAAATGGTGATTCTCAAGACTCTTTACAGACTGTGGAGGAAAGTGTGTTTTAATGAACAAAGACTCTTTTGCATCAAGCTGGATCCCTGTCACCTTTCATCTGCCTCCAAGTTTTCTCCTTCCTCGTTAGGGTCTTTACCCTGTTTCCTGCTTTCACCCATCAAACTCTCAGTCTCCCAAAATGTATCCTTTGTTCTTAGCTCTGCTCTGTCTCTACATGTTTTTTTCCAATCTCCTTCCCAGGCAAACCTAGCTAATTCTACTCCCATGACTCCTGTGCATCCCATTCACATTTCTCACACAATGTCAGTCTCTTTTTCCTAGTGAATCCTAGTTTGCTCTTAATTTCCCTCGAGAGCTCCTAATCCTGTTATCCACTCTTCTGTATGTCAAAGTCTCCTTGCTTGAGCGATTCTAATTTTTACTTCCTGCCTACTTGGTCACAGTCCAGCCTTTCCTCAACAATTCTCAGCCACAGCTTCACCCTCAACCAGCAGTTTTCGTTTTGCCTTTTTCCCCTCCTTTGGTCAAGCTCTCATTCCCTTTGTATGTAACTTGGGTGGCCTCTTCTGTGGCACTCGGGTCCCAGCAGGGACAGCACTGAGAGAATGGCAGAGATAAGGTACCATGGCACAGCCTGTTGCCTCCCTCCCAGGTGGGCCTTGGGCAGCCCGAAGGAGACAGAGCGTGCCATCTCTCAGGCATCTATACAGCCTGTTCAGTGAGAACAGGATTTGTGCATTTTAGTTGGTAGACTCTGAGGTCTCTGTCATGCACTTGCAAACAGATTTATCAAAGGTCTGTGGCTTTGCCAAATTCGGGCAGATTTTCACAATAGCAGCAGAACGTCCATAGCTTAAATGCTACTCCCTACCTTATCAAATTTCAAATTCCTCTTCAAAAGCCAAAAGTAATAGAAAAGAAAAAGGCTACAAGGATACTAACACCAGAAAAATAGCATATTTTCCATAGCTATGATCCCTAAAAGAACACAGTTTGGGAAATTTCAATCCCAAATTTTAAAATCAGCAAGGTAAGACAACAAAGAAAAGCTCTGACATTTGAAATCAAAGTCTATTGATAAAAACAGAACTGACTTTAATACCAGGTGATGCTACAGTTCTTGCCTACAATTAGGGCTGTGTTCAAAGTGGACATCCAGCTGAAGGATGAGTTGGTATTTACATACAGAAGCCTAAGAAACCTGGGATCATAAAATACGTGGGAAAAGAGCTGATATAGTGTGCCTTGGTATAGATATAGCTGGTCGTGTTTAGCAGAACCAGGAAAGCCAGTTGAACTGTATATATGAGTGTTTAGGGAAGTATTAGTTACCTCCTTCTATCTGAAGTGTTAGTTCTGTACTACCCACAACCACATAGGAGGGCTTTATTTGTAGTAGAACAGCGTTTTTGCATGGACAGTATGGCCTCAGTATAAAAAGACTGTAGCATAGAAGTATTTTGCTGTAGGAATCTATACCATTGCTGCAATTAGTATGGTTAGGTAACTAAGGTCATCCAAGATTGACTGTGTATTGTCTGCGTACCTCATCCACGAAAGAAACAGGTAGGCTTGCTACTAAAGCTTAGCAGCTTTAGGAACATAGGGTTCAAGTCCTGGCTCAGATACAGGCTTCCTATCTGCTGTTGTACAAGTTATTTTGGTTTCCCGTTTATAAAATGAAAGTAATACTTATCTCACAAGGTCATTGTAATAGCAAATTAATTAAGTTTAGAGGAAGGATACTCTTGTGATTAAGGGACGGCATGGAATCTAAGTTTGCCTCCTGACTGTGGACTTTCTGTAGCACCTGGCATACGTTACTTCATATCTCGGTGCCTCAGTCCCTCTCGTGTAAAATAAGGACAGTATTTCCTCCCTACGCCCTTTATTTGTTTAGATTGTGAGTAGAGCTGGTTGGAAAAATTCTGACATGTTTTTAATTGAGCATTTGCTGACTCAGCAAAATCTAGTGTTTCAATGAGAACCCTACCCAGCTTCCTGACAGCTTGCTGACCTGGTTCCTTGGCAGAGATCTGGGAAGTGCTGGGAGCCGTGGCTCTCAGGGCTTCCAGGCTCATTCTTCCTTGATAGCTGGAGCTCTCAGTGTCCACAGCTGTGGGGCAGCCTGCTGCGTGGGGGCTCCCATTGCTCATGGCTCTGGGGCAGTCCACCTCCAGTTCCTTGGACCCGCAGTTTCACGCCTTTTTTTTTTTTTCTAAATAGAGGATTGTTCCCAACAGAAAGAAACCATATTCTGAAATAACAGAGTCTTCCACAAAACGAAGTTACCCTTCTCTATTCAGCTTTTCAGAGCAGGACCATCTTTTGCTTTAATGCTGGTATGTTGTATAAGACAAGGAGAAGTATAGCCCTCTGTTTAAGAAGTGATAAACCATCCAGAAAGAGGACTGACACAGCAGTTACAGTTAATCCTTTCACTGCCTCCCACAATACTTTCATCACAGTTTCCAGTCTCAGAACACGCTCAAGCCATTCGCCTACGGATGGGACCCTGGTCTAAGAACAGAGCTGGAAGTAGCTGGCTGATCTTCACTCTACCTGCTCCCTCTTCCTGTAAAGGATAGGGGATACCCTCACCCTGTAAAGGGAAGGTGATGTCCTTACCTGACATTGTAACACCAAAGAAAAAGGGTAATATACATAATGTTTTAATAATATATCCACCGTCAGCAAAACTAATCTCTGTTCATCTTCAAAGGAATAATCTGAGACATACAGCAGTCAGAGACTTTGTAGAAGATGCAGCCATGCAAAGTCACATTTCTATGTATGTTCACCCGTAATTTGTGAATTAATAGATGTAACAGGGTAGAGGGTCGCCCCCTCTTTGGCTATAGGCCGTCTTTATCTCTGTATCCTGCAAAGAACTACTCAAGAAAAGAAAAATAAAACAGTTTATATACAAATATATGCATGAAAACAACCACCTCAATGCTCAAAATGAAATGGTGAAATTGCCAGGTCCAAAATGTCTGTTGGTGACATTGGTAATGACTTTCTCTCTTGAGACAAAAGCATAGAAGTGCAAAACTGACACATCTCAAGAAATTATCAACTTCAGGTCCCTTGCATTAAGAAAAGCTCAAACATACCCAGTTAGTCTTTTACTTCTTTTACAAAGGTAATTACCAGACTTCTTCCCTGAAGTCTCTTCAGTCTTCTTTATCCTGGAGCAAACAAATCTAATTTCTTCAATCTTTTATTTCTATGCCACAATTTCTAAATCTCATCTCATATTACTTGTTTTTTTTTCTTGACTCTCCCTGTTTTGTAAACTTCTTGTAGCCCAAATTTGAAAACTTCCCCTAAACAGAACAGAGCAGAATAATTATTTAATGTTTTACAAATGCTTTTGCTTGGAGAGATACAAACCAAGCAGCCAGAAAGGGAGAATCAAAGTGACAAACCATGTGTGAACACCCAGGACCACTGGTATTCTACTTGAGAAGACATTCTGAAAGGAACAGTATGTAAAAAAAAGAAAAGAAGGAACAGTGTTGTTCTCTCAAAGGTGGCTGCAGTATAATAAGGAAGGACAATCTCCCAGATATACTGTGGACTGTAAAACCAAGGATATAATATGTCATAGACCTACTCTTTGTGAGATACACCTAGATCCTCCTCTCATACACAATCATTTCAAGTATCTTTTCAAAGTGCTGGAGAAGAGAAGTTAGAAACATGTCTGGGAATCATCATCACTGACTGCAGAAATTATGCTCTTACTCCACAGGGGCCTACAGGGAGCTGCCGGACTGGTACAATGACTGGTAATATAATCCAGAGGAAATGCAAATAAGTTATCCAATTCTACTTTGGGCAGTATACAATTTATTCATTTCTCATTAACCTACTTGAAATGCCTGAAGGAGGAATTTATTGACTTTTTAAATTACTGCTCATCTACCAAGAGTGCTTTCATGGTCTGCTGAGGATAGGCAGAATGTGCTGCGTGCACGAAGAAAACAGATAACATTGATTCTGCAGCTTTCAAGGTTTTACTTATATTAATACATGGCGCTATATTTAGGAAAGGTATTCTGGATGGTCTTTCAGTCTGACTTTACAGGACTTTAAAATCTATTTTTGATGGAAAAAATGATTAAAGAGACTAAAGTTGCTGTAAAAGAGGATAAAATGCAAATTGCATTTGGCAGCAGTAGTTCATGGCAGACAAACTTGGTTTCTTTCTTTAATAAGGTAACTGAAAAAGTGCAATAGAGTAGTCAGCTTCCGTAGAGGACCTGAGACAGTGCCAAATGGAAAATTGTTAATTAAGGTGGAGAACCTGAAAATTAGTGTTAGAATGTAGGCAAGGTGAGGAACTGGCTAAAGAGAACTAGTGTGAAAGTGGAGTTCCTCAAAGACTGGTCTCGAGCCTCATACTGTTAAATGTTTTCTGTAATGACTTTGCCACAAAAATGTAGGTCTGTGCTGTTGCTATTTCCTAATGGCACAAAGCTGAGTAGCTGGGTGAGGACAGAGGATGTTGGAACATCTGCCAGTAATGGCAGTGGCCCGTCAGACTAGTGCCTGGGCTGTGCTGGTTCATCTGTGGACACAATGAAATTTTTATCAAAGCTGCAGGCCTACTTAAAGAGAAATAAAGTTATCATTCCTGTTTTTCTAAGTTGCTTATCTTGTTTATTTTGACATGGCTGAGAGTTAAGCTAGAGGCAGAGTTTCCAGAAACATGGCTGAGGGAAAGCTGCAGAAAATTAGCCTTATGTTTTTGTCTGTTACCTACTTTTTCTAAGTATTTCTTAACCGTAATGATTGTTACATTAATATATTAAGTTATAATTATATCAGTTAATATAGTGGAATTTTTTTTTGCTACACCATTACATTTATGGAAATTACCTCAACACTGCCTTTTGTAATGCTGTGGTGATGTATTATTGCAATCTAACTTTTCACTTCACTTCTAGCTGAAGATACCGACGCACTTATTTAACAGAAAGATAGTGCGTATTTTCCTTTCTGAACTAATACGCAAGGTCACTGTAACCTTGCTGGAATAGTAGAGCATTTTCTATTTATCAGCAGAATGATAATGCAGTTCTTGTGTATCAAATAAACTTCTTAAACTTACATCCTTCCCTCTGCAGCTCTGTAAAGGCAAAACACCAAAGTTAACAGGGTAGGTGAGAGCTGGAGAAATGGAAGTGGGATTAAATGTAATTGTGCAGAATGCAAGTCGATGCACTGAAGGTATTTCTGTTAGGCAATAGAAGCTTATCTATTGGAGATGAGAGCTTCCCAATAAGTGTAGAGAGGCAACAAAGTCAAAGTAGTTTTAAGATTGAGCCTGGTAATTTTATAAATGGATTATATGATATGGTTCTGAGATAGCAGATGACTGGGATTTGATGACCCCAGTAGTCCTTTCCTAGTCTGTGTTCCCTTTTTGGTGGTGGTACTGCTGAGGGAAGAGCCAGTTGTCTCTCGTAGGATGGAGAGGTGCATATGAGCAGCTGTGAATGACATTAGCGAATAAAGGTTTCACACATTTTTCTAAAGGACTGGGGACTACTCAAACCCCCAAAGAAACAAAGTTTTCAGGCATATGTGAAAGAAAAGGTTTCCAGTCTCATAGGTTAAGTCTATGTTGTCCTTGTGACCCACGTCAAGGAGTGGGTCTTGGTCCCTAGGCCAAACTATCTGGGAAAGCAAATTAGGGATCCCTGGTGATGAGCACCTGGTGTGGTGCTGGCTACAGGAAAGCAGAGTAGGTAGTGGGAGAAGGGTGCTCTGCATCTGTGTGGGGTGGTGTTGTGCACAGTAACATGTTTGTCTAAACCAAGTTTTTGCAAAATGAGGCTGTCCTTCGGTATAATGGATAGTCAGATCAAAGAGTTTATTTCCAGAGATTCACAGGTTGTTGAAAAATGCCTGGCTGATAATCAAGGGATCAAAAAGTCTGAGTCACAGGGATGGGATTTGTATGCAGTGCATATATAAGGTCTTAAAAACCCAGAAACTTAATCTTGCAATTACTTGGGGCAAAAACAGGAGAAAGAAGTCATGTATCATTTTCAGAACTAGAAAATCCTTAAATTATGCAGGCAGAACAGTAGGATTAAGATTTGCTTTCTGAAGTATAACTACCACTTATCCAGATTTATCCTAGGACATTTGCTAGTGGGCTATAGTAGCCAATTACAGTATCAACAAAAATATACACATGAGATTTCCTGTTTTATAAAATATGTTTCATTGTGAAAAATAAGGGACAGTATTACATTAATAGATATTTGAAGCCAGGCATTTATTTCTGTATAAATCCACCTTATTTTAGTCAAGCAATTATTTAAACAACTTGTGTATCCTTTTAAAGTAAGAATCAAAATATTCTGCCCCAAAACTGAGGAATACCATTATTCTCATTACTCTCCAGTTTGGAAGTGAATAATATTATACATCTTTTTTACAGACCTTTTAGGAGAATACATTGCCTAACATTCACAAATGTAAAACATTTAAATGAAGAAAAGAATGAATGGAATTCCTTTCACGCAATTATAGCACCATAATTAAAGACAGAATATATATTAATCATTTCCTTTAAAACCAAAAAGGAACTTTGAAATCCCACAGGTCATTAAGTTGGCAACTCATTAAAAACAAGACATTTCCCATGCAGCAGCACAAGCGTACTCCTTAGTTTCACAGAACCCAGTCCTGTAAAACTAAAGTTAGGTTCATAGGAAAAAACTGGCCATAAAAGTGCTGAATACAGTTAAATTTCCAAACTTCTCTTGTAATAAGCATATAGGTATATGAACAGATAATTTCCAAAATGTTTCATCAGTCAGTACCAGCACAGCAGATAGGTACTGTTCATCCAACTTTGCTTTGAAAATAGAAAGACAGAAACAAATATGAGCAGATCATGTAATAACACTTTTCCAGCTGAAGGGATCCATTTCCAGTATTACCTTGTGACTTCTTATTTTCTGTCACTGCAGGGAATAATGTCATCATATTCCAGCCTCAACCATTTACCAGAGTCCTGAAAGCTTACCCAGAAACCCTTTTCTCATGGGAGCCTGTTTAGGGAATCTCCAAAGTCCTAGTTGTTTCAGTGTAGAGAGACTTTGTGGTTACCACTACTGACGAGAAAATTAAAAGGCTATTAATGTACCATTGGCTAAATCCCAGGTACAGTCAGGAAGACATTTCTACTTGTTCATACGATTGCAGGAATTTATGTCAGTGATGGCCTTTTCTCGGACGTGTTTGTCGTTGGTGACAGACAACAATGGTGAATTGAACTAGATGTTCACTGAGTTATTCTTGGGCTTTTCCTTACAGGCAATTCTACAGAAGCAATTATTTTAAGTAGGATTTCATTAGACATACTGTGACATGTTTTGATTGTATTCACACTGGGTGAGGAATGTCCCTTTTCCCCCAGTTGGGATGAAGCTCTGAGTGCCCAGCTCAGAGGGGAAGGGGCTGTGGGAAGTGATGACATTCGCTGTAGCTCAATAGTTATTAGTCCTTCCCTGCCAGTGACACTGTGAGTTGGGTGGCAAGGATGTGGCAGGCAGAGTAAACCCACTGAAAAAATTCGTACAGAGCAGCCTTTCCATGGGGTTTGTGGAGTTGGATAGATCATCATGTCAGGCACCACGCTGACTGACAGGGCTCGCCTCACCTCCCTGCCCGGTCTACCCAGTCTAGCAGGTTTAAAGGACTTTGCAGCTCCAGGGCAGCACACATCCCACCTCCGCAGTCTTGCGTGGAGACTTTCTCACTGCCAGGACGAGGTGGGAGGAGGAATGCACTCTGAAGCAATACAAACTTCCAAGAAATTGAATTAATTTTCCCCACCCAGTCTTCAATGGCAGGCTTGCCGTTTAGGAAAAGGGATGCTCAGCAATCTCATTAATTGCACCCTGTAGAAACTCTCATCCTAGTCTGTCACGATCTAGCACTGAGGCTTCTGATCATACTTTTCTCATGAGGCCGTTTCATGGTATACCCAGCTAGATGGAGTGGGCGCACTCCCCACAGCCATGTGCTCACACACTGCTTCCCTGAGGTGGGATTTAGATGCCTGTGCAACCACAAGTTGAATGTGATCAAGCAGGTGACTCCACAGAAAACTAACACAAGAAACAAAGGGCAATCATTCCTTCAAATCAGCAAACTGATCCATCTCAATGTGCCCATGCTGGATTGGGTTCCTTGCAGAGGAGGCGGTAGGACCACCCTTTTTGGTGACAGTCAGCAGTCACATCAATTTAGTGTAATCTCACTCCCCTGGCTAACGGTTTCCTTTGAAGAGGAAAGAGGTTTAGGTTCCTTTCCACTTGCTGCCGATTTTCCAGGGAGGCTGGAGTCCATGTTCCCATTTTACTGAACTCATCAGCAAAAGCCCCTTTGGTGCCAATGGGAGAGAATTTGAGTTCTCAGCATTTCTTTTAACATAGATGAGTGAGGAAGAAGTGACTGACCTTCCTCCCTTGGAGTGGAAAACAGAGGAGAGTAAGATGTTACAGGAACAATTACAAAATAAATGCAGTTTTAAAAATAGACTATGAAATTGCTGGGGTTTTACCTTGACTATATTATGAGATCTTTGACAGTGGCCATGCTGAAATTCATGGAGATTCTCCTTGTATTGAGGGAAATTTGTATTCTGTCAGTTTGCAGTCACCCAGATACATTTTCCTCGCTCCATTTTGCCAATTTGAGTTTCCTTCTTGCATTCGGACAAAGATTTCTTTCTCTCTAAACATTGCTTTTACTGCCTTAGGAACATTGCCAAGCTTGTGCCCTTTTTTATTCTTTGCAGCTAGGCTGGAGCTTTTAATTCATGATATTTAAATAACATTTCAGCTTGATCATTTAACTCTTTCCTAGCTTAGCTTACCTCCACATTCAGCTGCGTAGCAGAGCTTACCTAGAACACTGTTAAGGCTTCTCCTTGAACCAAGCCCTCTCAGCATATTACTTCTGTTTGGAAAGCAGGCATTTGGCTTTTTGGGTTCTGTAAGAACTTGCTCCATGCCAAATGGGAGCAGCATTTTGAGTTGAATCCATCGAAGTGAATTGCATTATAACCTACAGAGACAGGGACGTGGAAAAGAAAAACACTGCACAGAAAGGAGATGAATGAAATTGCCGGTTCAGAGGCCATGGCTCATACTATGACTATTTAAATGGATGCTTACCAGTAAAGGAGTTCCACTTGAAAAACAAGATAGGAAGGAAAAGAAACTGGGCTGAGGAGCACAAGTGCTTACGGAGTAATTTGTGACAATAAGACAGAAACTGTAACAATGCTTTTTTTATATACTTAACAGAAATTTCTGGGATTATCCCACATAACTGCAAGTGCCACGCACTGCTTGGTGCTTTCTCAGTGCTCTTTCCAGGGAGGGAGGAGTGTTGTGTATCAAAGTTGTGGTTATTTCTTTAGCTTTGTTTGGGGCTTATGTTCCTACTGTCGTAACACCAGAATCATTTTACTGGTCTGCTGGTATAGGCATCTCAATTCTGAGTCAAAACTACCCTGAATGAGAGTATGTGCTGGCCACTACCTACTCTGTCTGACTGAGAGGATCAGGCTTGTCTTTCATCACGAGCCATGGAGCCATTGCTTCTCTTTTCTCACAGAGAGCTTAATATAGAGGTATTCTGTGATGAGTAGAGTGTTTTTAAGTGGACTACAGAGCACTCACTGATTGGATGATTTCTTTTTGGTTGATCAGCTGTGATACAAAGGTCTGTTATGTTCCCACATTCTGTCTGCAATGGATTCAAGAAAAAAATACCCAGTCCCCTCCACAATGTGCAGCTACCAAAGTCTTCAAAAGCGTTGTGAGAGGTGGCCATGCAGAGAGCAATCTGTTCCCGTGCACAGTCAGATCTTCTCTGTTACAAAGAATTTTCCATTATCTCAACAACTTTTTTATCTGGACCAACTAAAATTGAGTCAATGAAAAAAGGAGGTATTTGTGAAATGAGCCTTACTTCGTTCAGTGCTTGAGCATTTAATGTGGGTGCAGAATTTGCATACCATGTAAGAGATCAGCAAACAGGCTGCGGTAGTGATACTTGTGGAAGCTTTGGCTCTTTTTAAGGCATAAGCATCTCGGTTTTGCTTACGTCATAGAAAATTTGCATTCATTTTATATGCAACTTTGCCACTGCATAGATACATATTTAAAACTATTTTGATTTAAAGCATCAAAAGAAAGCAAGTTTGAATTTCTGGAGGCATTTGTGCTTGATTTTATCTATGCTAAACCTTTTCACTGTGCTCTTAGTATTAGCCATCACACACTTTACACCTTACCCTATGGAGGTTCTCTGAGTTCCTGGAGTCTTATGGGGTTAGGACTTTCTCTTCTCATGCTCCTTGTTTACAGAAGTCATTGCCATCTAATATTAGGAACTCCACGTCCCTGCCAGTTCCTAGGCCCAATTTAAAAATGTTTGTTTTGAATCTGGTCTTTCATTGCTGCTCATCTAGATTTTTGTATGCACGTAAGCTATGCGTAAAATGGTCTCGACAAACTGCTCTGTCTTTTGAAAAGATATAATGACATAATGGCATTCTCTGTTTTCACAAGAACGTTTTTCTGGGCCACTCAGAATAAGTAGTCTGGGTCTGTAAACTGATCTGTTCTGTTGGTCTGTGCTTCCTAAATTTTTTGTGTGAAGCCATTCCCTGTAGCTGCATCTTGCAAATACCTGGTTTTTAGGAGACACATGATCTGCTGTCACCCAGCAAATAATTTATCATGCTTTGGAGTGATAAATTCCAGTCTTTTCTGATCATCAACTTCAAATATCTTCAAATCAGGTGTAAAATTGGAGGTTTTAGAGCTTTTTAAGTGAAAGGACTTTGGGGATTTAAGGCAAGATAAAAAAGGCAACATGGAGGAAATGAAGGACAGAATGGCAGAAGGACAGAATTTGCCATTAGATCAAGCTTCCCCCCCCTCCCCCCCCCCCTTTTTTTTTTCTTCTCCTTCAGACACATCTGCTCCCAGCTGCGGGC
>VFFE01007633.1:2079510-2200367 GCA_008921705.1 Burhinus oedicnemus | reverse complement strand
GCCCCGCCCCGCCCCGCGGAGCGCTGCCCGCGCCTCCCCTCCCTCAGCCGCCCCGGCCAAGGCTCCGCGGGGCCGGGGTCTTCTTATAGGGACCCTCCCCGGGCCGGCCCGGCGGTTCAGGCGTCTGCGGGAGGCTGCTGAAGTCACGCGTAAAAATAAGTCGAAAGGCCGCGTCCTGCTTTAGTCTTTAAAATACCAGATGCTGAACACACACGTACTTCAAGTAAGTACAAATAAATCCTGCCGCTGCTTGTGAGGCTTGGAGAAGAACGAATTCCTTGCGAAAACAAACACCCCCCCCCCCAAAATAACCCCGATGGGCCGAGTGGATAGAGGCAGACCACAAATGGCTGGCTTGAGCGTCCCCGGGGTGAATTATGAATATGAACTCGTTGCAAAGGACGCCTGACCCTTTTCTTACGTGAAATTAGTTTGAGAGCTGCTGTTAGCAACTTTGTTAGCCCTGTTTTGCTAAACTCTCCTAATATACATATTTTCTGAGCTGTGATCTAGCGTTAGTCCCAGGGGTTCTCCAAGAAAGGAAGTGGAGAATGTTCTTTTCAAAAGCATGAAGTGGGAAAATGTTTAGAACTATTTATAGCTGCACTTAGGCTGTGGAAATCCCAGACATTATAAACTATTTATAGTTATTCTTTGGGTTAAAAGGGTGAAGTCAGAAATCTTACTGAAAAAGTTGCATATGCTTTTTATCCATCGGTTACATTAAATGAGACTTTTGAGCGCGGGATGGGGCTAGCTGAGATTGATGGAAACTGGGAGAAATCAAAGACAAGGTAAAGACGCTAATTTGGCAAAATGCACGTGCCGTGTTGTGAAAACAGGAAGGAGCTCCTGCGTGGGGCCCTGTGGTAGCCACCACTGAGCACCTGCTGACTTCGCCCAGTGCTGAAGGTGGTCGGGACCTGCACGCTTGCTCTTCAGCTGTGGCTGTTGACAGCAAGTTAGCCTCTTCCACTGCCAGGGGCTTATTCGTACTGGCTCTTAGAGGAAACCCATGGCAGCTGCCACTATGTTGGAGCCACTCTCTTTACCTGTTCTGGTGTGTCAAATCTCTTCACGCTTTAAATCCGTGGAAGTCTGTGCATGAGCCCTTTCTTCAGTGGGCTGCCCTAGGCGTCAGCAGAAGCCGGGTGTCACCAGGTGCGTTATTTTGGATGTTCCCAGCTGTGCTTTGCGGCAGAGTTCCCTGTGAAGCTCCAGCAGCCGGGATTGCTGGTGTGTGGATGGTGGTGTGCTGGGCAGCAGGGATGGTTCCTTGGCCTGGCCAGGGCCTCCCATCCTCACAGCACCTTGGTGACCGACTATATTTAAAAAAAAAAAAAAAATCTAAAGCTTTTGTCAAAATTGTCTGGAACAAGCCTAAATTTGCTATAGTAATTAAGGACCTCTGTAGGAATATCTCTTTACCAATCTACTGACGGTTGAACACAATCAGCAGATGCACACTGACATCTGAACATACATGTCCTGTGCAATCTGAGAAAGACATTGAAATGCAGCTCATCAGTACAAAAATATTGCATAAAATAACACTGTTAATGTAACTAAACATTTAAGGGGAAACTTTTCCTACTGTAACATGCATAATGTCAAACATGACATCACAGTGACGAATGCTTTCCCACTGCTGTGCTTCATTGATGAAGTTAGTGTGCAAAATAAACTCTGTCTCTTTAAAAATCCCCAAACCCAAACCTCATAAGGTATTACTATTATTATTAAAAAAACCTCTCCTGTCCTCCAGCACTCTGCCTGAGTAGAATATCTTTCAATTAATATCACTGATAAATGGATTATTTCATGTATTGAAAGAAGTATCCTTTAGTATCTTTAGAAAAACCCACTTTTTGTTCTTTCAATAGTGGATTTAAATGTCTCATTTCAAGTGAGAGTTGTCTGTTATTTTTTCTCTAAGCCAAGCTTCTCCTTGGTCCTGCCTAATGCTGAAATTTGTACAAGTGTCTTTAAACCTTACGTCATTTGCAGTTTGCCATGGTTTTCGGGTCAGCAAAGAGCTGCTGCATCATGATGTCACTAATGACGTAGGTGAGAACCTCTAACTTAAAATGGATTTTTGCTTGCTAGTGCTTTTGTTGGTCCTTCCAGCCTTTGGGACAAGCATGTTTGCATTGGCTGTCTAGATTGTCTTACCTTGTAACTGCAATCTCTGTGAACAGAAACATGGGGTGGATGTTTCTTCAGCCTGGAGAAGAGAAGGCTCTGGGCAGACCTTATAGCAGCCTTCCAGTATCTGAAAGGGGCCTACAAGAAAGCTGGAGAGGGACTTTTTACAAGGGCATGTAGTGATAGGATGAGGGGTAATGGCTTCAAACTGGAAGAGTGTAGATTTAGACTATATATCAGGAATAAATTTTTCACTCTGAGGGTGGTGAGGCACTGGAACAGGTTGCCAAGGGAAGTTGTGGAGGCCCCATCCCTGAAAGTGTTCAAGGCCAGGTTGGATGGAGCTTTGAGCAACCAGGTGTAGTGGGAGGTGTCCTTGCCCATGGCAGGGGGGTTGCAAACAGATGATCTTTAAGGTCCCCCACCTAAACCATCCTATGATTTGATTCTGTGATACGTGCATGTACAAACTACCTGCTTGTTCTTCTCTTATCTTACCTTGCTTCCTCCGACTTGGCTATATTTCTGTAGTGACCCACAGTGGAGCGGGCAAAGAGGATAAAAGATACCCTTTGAAGTAAGGTATCCTTTTTTTCCCCCACCTCCCCCTTCAGGTATAACAGGTTTCACAGATGACATTGCAATCACAGGCTGATATACAATAACTCCCCCAGGTGAGACCTCAGCCTTCACTGCTGAAAGAAGAAAGCCATCAGAGCTTGACTTGATGCACTCATGCTTTTACTGCCCTTCATGGTATGAAGGGCTGATGACCAAAGCTGGGGTAAAGTTGGTCTGACAAAGCCCAATTTAGGAGTGGCTTGAGTTTAGGAACTAATTTATCACAACTGCCGTTTTGATAACTTCATAAATCATTTTATTAACACTGCAATGATTCTCTTAATGATTCAGCAACCTCCTGCAGCAAGAAAAAAACGGACTTAAAATGTTGTAGACAAACCTGTTTTAATAGGCAAACCTACCAGATGGCGTCTTTTATTGGCAGTAATGCAGCCATTTATGGCCTTATTAGCAGCCATATGTATATTACTCAAGTATTCTCTAAGACAATGCTGGATGTTTTTAAAGGGTGTTTTCAAAATTTTTCTCCTATTGCAGTGTGCCTTCTTTTTTCCAAACCTCAAATTCATCAAGAGTTGAGCTCATTTTCTTTCCCTAAAAGACAGAAAACTGTTTTACAGCAACATATTTAAAAAACAGTATGGAAAATAAATAGCATCATTTATCCATAAACCAGACCACCAGACTGTTTTGCTGGAGCAGAGCCTGTGCTGATCCAGTTCAAATGCTGGTCTTTCCCCTTAGTAAGGAGACTACAGGCGATGCTCAAGGATGAAGCACCTCTGACCCTCTCTGGTGCAGCAGAAATAAAGTGTGGAGGGAAATCACCTCACTTGTTTCTTCTGGAATTTTCTAACTTGCAAAATTTAGCTATTAGTTTTCAGCTATTCAGTTACCCGAATCATGGGCAATAATAATGGGATAGAAAACACTCGCGAAGAGGCAGATATTAGTAGTTTCCTTGCACAGGTCATACAAAAAAGCGTAACTCTACTAGTTAGAAAGAAATATTGCTTCTAGGTACCCATATTGATACCCTGCAGAAAGAGTTTATTAAGTCTGTAAATATAGCTGTATTCAGCAGCTCATTGTACAAATTATCTCAATATCAAACGCACAGTGAAGCAGTGTTTTACGTCACTGACTACCAGTAATAGCAAGGCAGGAGCAGAGGTGTTGAGTTTAAATGTCAGCCATGACCTGAAGCTCTTTGCATTTTCCCACACTCGATTTGCACCATCCAGTTTTCCTGGGAGACTCCTGTGTTTGTACTTTCCTTGTATAACTTGAGATCTTACATTTGTACCCAATTTTTTCTCCGCATTAGAAGTTGAGAATCTGCATTTGGAAGGTGGCTTAAGAATTCTGTGTTGCTGTGGAATGAAGTAGTAATCATCTTAGTGAATTACTGGTTTTACAGAGTCCAGATGCTAAGATAGAATTGGAGAAAAGATAAGGCCATTGATGTGAGTAAACTGTATTAGTTACGACAGAGCAGGGCACTTGTTCCTGATTTGCAAAAAGCAAAGATTTTCTTACCTCAGTTACTAAAGCTATTTCTGCCAAAAATACAAAGGCAAAAAGTTATCCAGTTAAGATTTAAGTGTGGCTCTGGTTATTTATTGGTAATTTCAAACATTTTTGCTTCCTAAAGATACCTGGAACACTATTCTTTGATTAGTTGGAAAGAATTTTGGTATTATTTTAGCTATAGGGAGTAGTATTAGTCAGTAGCTACTGTTAGCTACTAAGAAAATGGCTCCGGGGGGGAAAGAAGTACAATATAATTATTTCAAGTACTGAATGATTCCTGGCCATTACTAGGAAGGTGTATGTGTGAATAACTAAGAAGTACTGTAGACAGGAAAACTATTCTTTCCAAAGCTGATTCATTAGCAGTGCATTTAATGAGCTGGAGCACTAAATCTGAGCACTTGGCAGTAGAGACACAGCTATAAGGAACACATTTCCAGTGAACAGCAACATGTTAAAAAAGGGCCCAACAGTGATTTCTCAGCCAGGTGCTTCTTGGTTGTATTGCAGGACTGCAAGAAGCGGTTTCTCAAATCAGCCACCACAAGGGACAGCGTTGCAGAAGGTGCCATGGCACATCACTGCTGAGCCAGGCGGCTGTTTGTGTCTCAGCACGGTAAGATCAATATGCCATTTTTGGCTTTCCCTGGCACCACTGTAGTTGCAGCAGTAGCACAGATCCATTTCTGACTACGGACACGGACATAGTTGGCAACTGTATTGGGAGTCCTTGTGAAGTGAGCAAGCTTTCCTGCTCACTGCATGCCACAAAGAACAGCTCATGGCATCTGTGCCAGGAGAGTTAGAGTAGGCAGAGCTGACTACTTTGCTAGTTGTGTCCTACGGGTACATACCCATTTCATAGTCTGTGGTCCATGAAGGGTGACAGGTTTGTGGTGCTGCTATGGGAAGGCATGGTCTTTCAGCAGCGTAGGAAGAACTTCAGGAAAGGGAAGGCACCTCTTATTTGGTACAGTAATGATGGGACCACAAACATAAGATTGCCAACATTATTTGGATGCTGACTTCCACCTCCAGGGTTGGAAAGATGATAGTTAGGCAGTACAATATTTGTAAGATTCAACCCACACTATTTCAGGGTGACAGTCACAAATGAAGCCATAGCAGACTTGGCTGTCGTTAGCTTCCATGAACTGTGCCATAGCCACTGATGCAACACACATCACATCTGCTGCCCTGACCAGATGTGATGGTTCATCATCAGGAAGGATGTTGTCTCTCTGCAGCGTTGCAAACTATCGTAGATCATCATACCCATCACTTCCTACTAGTTTTGCAAGGTGCATAATATCTTGTATAACTGCTGCCTGGCAGCAAAAAGGCCAGAAAGCACCTGGAATTAGTCCCATCAAGATCGAGGGAGTCACCGTGGCATTCAGCAGAGTTGTCCAGCCTCCAACAATTCCTAGCTCAGGAACTTCCTGAGCCAGATTATTCTGATTTGAATGTGTCCAGTTGTTTTTAAATCCATATAAACTTTTAACATCCACCAAGTTCCATAGCTTGATTATATTTTGTGTGAAAAGCAACGTTGCCCTCTCAGCCATCTTCTTTCCAGGCAGGAGAATCCCAGTCTATGTAATCACTTCTTATACGGAGATCGCTTTGTAGGTTTGAATTTGCTGCCCCTCTCTGAGCCCTTTCAACAAGCACTGTATCTGTTTAGATACAGGGAGATCAGAACCGCATACCTGCATGCTTGGAAATGCAAAGGAAGATGCTGCTAGTCTGGCAGGAAGTAAGGAACCTTTCTTGAGTTCAATATGCAGATACCTTTTGCGTTACTTGTACCTTCAGCTATCTAATTTAGGCGTGAGAGGAAGCTTTCAGAGGTACACACCTCTCTTCATTAATGATATAATCTCCTGGAAAACTTCAGTTGGATATTCAGACAACTTTTATAGGAGTCTTCCTGCTTCTGCTGTCTTCATGCTCACCTAGGCTTCTAATGTAGATACTCTAAACTGCATGTCAGATAGCAAAGTAGATGCTATGAGTGACCTTCATAAAGGTATCTAGAGAACTGAAGACCTGGGTACAAAGCCGTTGTTAGCCTGGGCAGATTCAAGCTCATATCCCCATGAGGTTTCTATAGCTTCTTAGTCTGCGTGTGGCTCACCACTGCTGTTCTAGGTATAAAAAGATTTCAAATGGGAAGGCAGAAGAGGAGATTTGATTCTGTAGCTCAGTGGCTATGATACTGTTCAGGAGAGTACTGTTTAGAGAACATGGGTTTCAGTCTCTCATACAACATTTTTTTAATATAATAGACATGAAATACCACTACTAATAACAGAGGCGGGGGGGGGGGGGGGGGGAAGAAGACAAGAAAACACAGAAGGACAAAAGGCTAGATAAAGTCAAGGAAAAGTGCATCTCAAGTTGGATCGTCCTGTAACTCCAGATTCTATTTGCATCTTCATGCCCTCTGATAGCTTTTATATGGGTCACCAAGTAAGTTCAACATCCCTGCACTTATGAAGGACATTCCTCTCTTTGTCAAGTAGGATACTGAATGTAGCTGGGAATAAAATAACAGTGTTGATTCCCAGACTAGAGAACTCTGCTTTTAGCGTCAATTTTTTATTCAAGCCTGTGTTGCCTGGGCAATGTCAGGGAAAATATAAATTCTCTTCTGTAGGAGGAAATGCTCTGCCTCCAAACTTCTAAAATGCTTATCTTTGTGTACAGCTGAAATATGATGAAGCACGTGTCCAAAAAAGTGTATTCCCAAGTCAGCATTTCAAGTGGGTGTGAATTTCAAGTTATTCAGAGATATTCAGTCATCAGTGGGGGGAGGAAGAGCACCAGATTTCTTTAAGTGCACATTAAAAGTGGCAGAGTGACCAGTCAGACTCTTCACAGAGGTCAAGTGTCTGCAGGCTTGTACTGCTCTTTCCAAGTGTCTTGATTTTCATCTGAATTGACACATTAGGCTATCATCAGAGCAGGTCCATATTTGTTAATTTCTTGAACTAAAACCTTTACTCCTCCCCAAAGCTGTTACAATCA
Source organism: Burhinus oedicnemus (assembly GCA_008921705.1). Taxonomy (NCBI): domain Eukaryota; kingdom Metazoa; phylum Chordata; class Aves; order Charadriiformes; family Burhinidae; genus Burhinus; species Burhinus oedicnemus. Next base: position 2,193,074 of record VFFE01007633.1, on the reverse strand, counting down.
AACCCCCTGGGTTTGCTCAACTTAACATTTAAAGAGTATAATGCAGTATTTCGGATGTTGGTTTAGTTAGCCACACTCATGAAAGACTTTTACCCATGTATGTTACACAGAACATTTGAAGTCGTGCCACCTTCCATGTTGCATACATACAGTTCATCTTGGCTTTAGGCTTATCTCTGGATGCTAGGGACTACTTAGCAAAACTTCCCTTGACTGAACTTCTGGTTTGTGAGTGAACGAGCAGGAATGTTTCACTCCAGAGCAGAAAATCTGGAAAGTGCTTTTCCTTTACCTCTCTCCATACTTGTAACCAAGTCAACAACTAAAAATGATCTCAAGAAAAAACAGCCTTAACCGAGTTGAAAGCAAGCCTGGAACATAATTTAAGGCTCAAACATATCATGTGTGTTGCATACAATCTGAGTCTACACAGCCTTTATGGGATAACATGTTATAGTATTTACTGTTCATTAAAAATAGGCACAGGGTTGTGTAAAGTACATATCCCGTGTCTTACCTTAATACGATGGAAATCTCTTCTGTTATGAATCTGTAGAAACTGATGGTCCTAGGCACTTTTCTACTCACAAACACATCAGTGTGCTGGAGAGCTTCATCTGGGAACACGTGAAGGATGAGCCAGAGTAACATCATCTAAATACAACAGCAAATACACAGTTCTTGGCCTGTCGGAAGCTCAGAGTATAGCTTTCTACCTGCCTAGCCCTAAGCAGGTAGTTGCAGTGTACTACAAGTGGTAAAGAAGTGGAGAGCTTTGAAGGATGGAGAGGATGAAGGACTGCACAATGGATTTCTACAGTAACTTGTAAAAGGGAAGTCTGAAAAGAGAAGCATGAAAATGGTTATTAACCGTCCCATCCCATTCTCTCCTCCCAAGATTTACTGCTTAAGGCTGGTATCCTTTAGTGAAACAAAAGTGAGAATCAAAGAGTAGGTACATGTCAGATCTGATAGGGACGGTGGGACTACAGTGATGAGAGCTCAGAAGAGAATGGAAAGTTTTGTTTGATGAACTGGAAGAATGAAACAAGTAGTGACTAAAATAGGGAAGATGGCAAAGAACTGCACAAATAATCTTAGGACCAGGAGTTTGGTAACAAGAGGAACTGATACTGCAAATGTTGACTGAGGGAAAGATAACAGCAGTCAAGATGAAAACTATAATTCTGGGCTTGGACAGCAGTTCTGGCAGAGAGGGAAGGATACCTCTTGAAATTTCTGTTAGACAGACTGTGTTTTATGAACTTGATTGACAGAAGACTGAGGAATCTGTAGGGACTATACAAGAAATAGTTCTTTTTTAAGAATACTGAGGAAGAAAAGGTGATGCCCAGTCACTGTATAATATAAAAGCTATGTTTATTCTTGATTTGAGTAAAAGGATTTGCTTAATGTTCCTCTGCAGACAGTACTTCACTGCCTAGTAGTAAGGCCTTTGACAAAGGTCATCTTTGACACCTTTGACAAAGCTATTTCATCCTCACACCATGCTTCAGGCTTCATTCTTTTCATTTGTGTGTGTAAATATCCTGCATTGTAATTTTGACATGAGATCATCTCTGTAACAGTTCTCAATTGTAAAGCTATCTCCTCCTGCAATTTTAAGGTATATTTCTTATCCAAAGTTTTGAAAAAGCAGGGTCTTAAGAGAGACCTATGTACTGCAGAAAGTAACCACTTAGAGAAGAGTTTCCAAGTTTCAGCTTCAGCTGCTTTGCCTGTTGTTAAAAGATCATGTCACAGCAATAATATTGTGAAATCACCTCCCTTTGCACACTCCTCCCTAAGGACCTAGTTTTCTCTCCCTTAAAAGCCCTAATTGTATAGTTCCATAAAATCTGCCATGAAGAAGGAAAAAGCAAACCCCAAGCAAACCCCCAAACCTGCCTGGGCTGGTCGTACCGATCCTTTCACCACCTCACATGTAGCTGCACTTTGGTTTTTTTGATATCTAAGAACAGTATGAAAGGCATGGTGGGCATTGATAAATCCCCCTTGGGAAATAAACACCCCAGGTTGGTTCTGTCTCTGGTGGTAGTTCAGGTGCTTGCCAGACAACAGAAGCTACTAGGCAAACAACACAAGCTGGCACGGAAGAAGTCGTAGGAAGGTTCAGCTAGCGTGACCTCGGGATTCCCAGGGCGAGGAAGGTGCAGACCTGTCGGCAGGCTGGGAGGGCTGTGCCTCCAGCACTGCGCCACAGATCACCCTCTGAGGGACGCTGACTCCGGCAGTTCAAAGAAACTTGCAGTTCCTACATTACACCTGGCTGTTACCTATCAACACCTCAGCCCTGCACAGGAGCTCGAGCCGCTCCGGGGTGCTTACGGGGTTGTTTCACATCTGTATCAACAGAAGAGAAACTCTGCTTTGCCAGCTCCCGGCAAAAGCTCTTAGCAGACACCTGTGCTGATAACCTCAACACCAGCTGTTAATTATTTACTACTGGCAGTTTTAAACCACCTTATTGTCAGCTGCTGCACGATGCTGTAGTAAAGGTGATGCTCTTCCAGAGCCCGCTATTTGGTCATATTATGCAAAGAGCTCATTCTGAAATACAGCAATAAAAGGAGATCAGAAATAAAACTCTGCTTAATGCAATAGGACTAGAGCCATTTGGTTTTCTGTTATTAGATCTGTCATTAAAGAAGTCAGGCTGCTGGAGCAGACACAGACTTTTTCATGCTTTCCAGTTTTCGGTCTGAACAAATATTCCATTTTTTTCCAGGGTTGTGTGCTGCTCTTGAGGAAAAAAATAGTTTAATCACCTTTCTAGACATTGTCCGGGGATACTTCCACTTTATGCTCTAGAAGTGTTAGAAGCATAGCTCCAAGCAGCCACAGTTCCTGCTCAGAAATACTAATTAAAAGCACCTTTGCCTTACAGTCCCTAAGTTGATTACAGGTTTCACCAAGAACTGCGTGTGTGTGCTAGCAGCTTCCTAGTGCTGAATGTACTGATAACACTTTACTACATAATGAAGTCATGCCTAAATTACATTCTATACAGATCAATTAAGATAACACAAGTTTATTATAGTGCAACTATAAACAGAAATTCAAGTGATGCAATAGTTTTTATTTAAAAAGTAGCAATCTCCAAAAAGTTGCCTATAGTTGAGTCAGGAAAATATCCAAAAACATAAAAACAGCTCAACAAATCTGTAGATTAATAAGTAAATATCAGATGGCTCATATACTAGAATGACTTTGAATGTTTTGAGATTTTTTACTCACTAGATATACACAGCCCAAATGCAGTTGCAATCTAAAACTGATTACAAAAACAGAGAAAGGGGGAAAAAGAGATGTATAATCCACCCATCTTATGAGTTTCTGGCAGTTTTGCGTTCAAACACATCCTTATCCAATCTCACATTATTAGTCACTCTAACTATAAAGAAATTGTTTTAGATCCTAATTTATTTTTAAGGATATACTGTTTGAAGAGGACACCAATTTTGCTGACATTCTGGTGCAACTTAAGCAACACATTCTTCAAGGTCATGCCTGTGTTTCTCCTCAGTATATGTCCATTTGCCAATATGAGTCTCCAGTAAATTATGCAAAGTGTGGGAAAACCTCTCATCTCTGGAATAGGAAGGAGGGGAGGGATATTGGTGGTCTGTGCATCCGAGTGGTATCACCTACACCACCGATGCAAGTGAAATGAGTTAAAACAGGACCTGTGCTGGAACTTAAACTACTTTGAAAAATTAACTCAGCCCAAGTGAATCTCAGGAAGGAAAAATACTTCTTTTGGCTTTTCCATTTATTTTGGTTTAAACAGATTCTTAATCAAATTAAGCTAACTTAGAAAGATCTTTAATCATGCTAATGTGATTTTGTTAGAGACAGCCTTCAGCAGGGGTGCAGGAGCTCTCTGAGAAGGAGAAACACCAGCTGAGCTAGGTCATTTTCACAAATGAATGGCAAAAATATTCATGCAGGGTAAAAAGGTAAGGTTAAGACAACCCTTCCTCCACAAGAAAAGATTGAGAGGAAAAACAGGAAATTAAAATACAAAAAAGTAGATTCCTGATAAGGTGAGCACAGTACCATTTTGTAGAGGAGACGGTGCGTGGCTGAGCTGTACTACAGCAGAACGTCAATTAAGCACTGTACATTGAAAGATCTTGGCACCAGTCAACTCAAAACTACCCATGAGTCAATGATGCTTCACATTGCTGGGGTTTGTGCCTTTTCTTGTGAATATTATCATCCTTAGGACCCTAGTATCAAGTGCAGGTGTTTTTTCAGTTGGTGGATTTCTTCTGACAAATGAATAATTTGACAAGTTTTCATCATTCTTCCTCCCATGTTGGTTTACTGAGGGGATGACCAGAGTTGATGTCTTTTTCTGTTGAGGTCTCGGGTAGAAATGCACCTTCCTTCCAACTCTGAGGTGGTTAAAAACCCACACTAGGGTCCTAGGGGCTATAAACATGAAATAGTATCTCTTTTTTGCTGCCTGTACAACATACAAGTCTTTGGATTTAATTCTAACCTTTCCTGTATTCATTATGTACTATTACAAAGCAATAGTTGGTATGGATGGACAGCACTCCTGTCACCCATAATGTGAGACCAAAATTAGGCATTTAATTTTCTGCTGGCTATATTTACCTGTGTACCACAAATTTTGCAAGAACAGCCAATAGATAGGGATTTCTATCAAACCATATAATTTAAGACTGAATTATCTAAACTGGCAGATTGTTTTAGTGGAAACATTTTAATTTAGAAAAAAGTATGTTAGACTTTTCATTGTCAAGTTTGTTACAATGTGACTAAAAAAGACCAACAAGTTGATCCAAGAATTTACAATTTAAATAGCTGAGATTAATCTTAAGAAGATTTATGAGAAAACTGATTTGGAATGTTATATTATATAAATCAATAGTGACAGATTTTTATGGGTAGTACACTTAGGAAATGACTACAAAATAAACTAGGAGGTCGTAATATTCAAAGTTAAGCAATATAATTCAAACAAATTATTCTGTTATTTACTGGGAACCATATGTTCACATGTCATAACCTATTTAAGTATTTATATTTTACTATATAGTACTTGGCAACTAGTTTCTTAATAAAGGGGCTCTTAAGGTCAAGGGTGAAGAGTGATACCACGTTACCAGTGTTCTGCAGTAAATAGGTAAATAGTTTTGATTATAAACAGTACAATTTGTAGACAGACCTGATTACCAATTTTTGTATCAAACATACTTTTCCTAGCTAAGATGCTGATAAAAACATACATGTCAGAAAACTAAGCAAGGAAAAAACCTCAATAAATTATATTTTCTAGTTTATATACTAAAAGCAGCTGTATAGCACTTAGATGCTTGAAAATGAGATCTTAACCTTTTGCGTTAGTTACAGGAGCTCAGTATTTCTGAAAATAAAGTCAGTTTAATTTTACATAAAATAATGATAACTTGGAGCTTTTCCATTAAGAAGTATGTTGAACATTTTACAGAGCAACTATACAAATGCAATTTGTGCTGTAAACAGCCTGCCATCCAGATACTGCTGGACTTGTTTTGAAGAAAAAATTTGTATAATCCTCAAGTTTAGAGATATTGTACATCCAGGTCCTTAAAAAGCCCAAGAAGTTAGAACAATGCAATGGAATGGCAACATTTAGAAACCATTCTACCTTGATTGTTCCATAATATTAACTTGAAATAATTAATTTTAGTACGGGGTTTCTACTGCCTTACACTGACAGTACTCTGAGGGGAGCACTGAGTTTAGAAGGTTTGAGTTGTGAGCTGCCATTAAGTTACTTGATAATATATTACTCTCTATGATGATGATACATCATTTTGATGAACCTTGCAAATATTTAAAGGAGCTTGTACATTTATAGATAAAGTGTTACACAACTTACTTTACATACAAATCTTACTTTGTACCTGCTAAAAACAAAACCCTAGATTGAAGAGGAATTTAACGTTTAAGACATTTGCACTCATTTTTCAAGCATACCTAAAGGATTTAATGATATGTTCCATTTTCAACAGATTTTAGCACTTGAATGATGTTTTGTCTTAATTCATTTGACTCAGGATCAGTAACTAGGTTTCAGCCTAGATGTAAGATAGACAGAGTTTGAAATTCAATTAAAGGTATTGAAATAAAGTAATATCTTAACTATGCATCTGAGCATAATTACCAAGTTTCAATTACTTTTGAAAACTCAATTTAGAAGTGTAAGTTTACACCAACAGGTGTGAGTTGAACATGATGGGACACCTTATCCTTTTTCCCAAGAAACTTAATTAGCAATGGTCACGAAGATGGCAACACGGGCCTTCAGCTGTCCGCAGAGGCACTCAGAATAGAGCAGCCATCTGCATTGGTAGCACAGCTCCTGCTGACTACACCAGCGCTAGCTCAGGCACGCTAACCCACACTGTGTGCATATCTTTTAATTGCACTGTAACATGGTCAACTTTGCTTAGAGATTAGAAAATAGCTTTCCACTTCCTCCCAGTGAATAATGATTCATTCAACTTTTAGGTCCAAAGGTCTTCAACAAATAAATAAAAGCGAGATGACTTTTATTAGTGAAGTACTTTATTATAAAAACCTAAAGATTTCACAAGATGAACACTTACACTAGTAATAAAATGCAGAAAACATTTCCCTGTATTTATAAATATGCAACTTGCATTTTCTTAGAAATTTTATTCACAGCTTAGTTTTGTGTTGAATCCAAACTAAGCTTGTTTTCTTACAACCATATGGAAGCTCTTGAGTTAGCTCACAGCTGAAAAATGTAGTTTTCCATGGGACATATTGTATGCTGAGTGATTGAATCTAAAAGAAATAAAAAAGCAGGATTATTTAAGATAAAATGCACAAGAAACAGATTATAAAGCAACAATGTACTTCAGGGCAATTTCTGGTAGAAAACAGTTTGGTGGAGCTGACAACCCAGACAGAGAAGGACCCTGGAAAAAAAGCAGTCAAATGATAATACCACAAGAACTTATCATTTACTTAAGTTTAAAAAAGGTGCTGCATCATCTACTTATATGCTTTTTATTGTGGTCAACCTTGAGTGAATTAATTTGCAGTCAGTATTAACAGCAGAAAGCAGATAGCAACCAACCAACTGGATTGCAACAGTGAAGTGTCAAAGATTAGACAAAATTTCAGATCTGATTTTATTTATTTGATTAAGATGGCAATTTGCAGGTGATAGTGTTCACACTATTATGTAAACAGTTGCTGAGAAAGGGACTAAGCTTCAAACGCCTATATCCTTCCTTTAAAGTACCATATAGAAAGACTTCTTTTTTTCTGAGTTTTGATGATTCATCATTTAAAAACCAATAGTTGGAGCTTGCATAACCATGCCTCGTGAGCAGGACGTAACAATTAGAAAAGGGACCATCAGACTGCAAAAGAGAACTGAGAAATTTGTGAAAGGCACAAAGAATTCAGAGTCCTTTTTCATTAGCAGCTGGATACACAGTTCATTCAGCCCACTGATGGGCTGAGTGTGGCCTGTCCACCCGCAGGTAGCTCTTGAGATGCTGGACCTCTGGACCTGGGGTGAGGCAGAACTCCATGAGTGGGACGTGCCACTTGAGTTGCATGCCACTTCAGATCATTAACTTTGTTCATCTGGAATTTATGACTGGAGTACTACTACGTGAAACTTTTGTGTTTAGTTTGCTACACCATATTTTTAGTCTTGCACAAACCTCTGGTTTCCTCATCTGGTCACTTTTTTCTGGCCACACTGGCTCTTAAAGTCTTCTTTGAAGCCAGAAAAAGGCACAATAAACACCTCCTTCTTTTTACGCCTCTCTCAAATCTTCACAATTTTATGGTATACTTTAAGAAAGTATCAAATAACATTTGCATCTAGATGAGTAATTTTCCCTTATGGCTCACTTTTCCTTTCTTCTTTAGTGCTATTTTCTTTGAGGTTTTAAGTCATTATGATCTGATAGCATTAATGGTCAAGAGACAGGACTCGCTTGTCTAGTCTCATATAACATCGATTCATGTAGTACATTTATTGGTAGAGTCAGTGAGGCACTATCTAGAGGAGTCTGACATAATGTATGATGAAAATTTGATCTTAAGTTTTCTAGTACGCAAAAGGTCCCTTTTTGGAAAATAGCCTTATCTTGTCTGAAGAAGAGAGAGTGTCAGGCTGGGAGCTGTGAATCCTACACAGATTATCAAAAACTTTTCTTTGAGGGTGAGGATATTGCAATTTTACATGTGATTCCCTGCAAACAGATAACCTTGAGAACTGTGGTGTCCATAATGGAAAAGCAATAGACTAACAACTCTTAGAAACTTAACAACAGATTTTAAAAATGAACAAGTGAAATAGAGACTGCAGAATGTTGTATTTCAGATGTACAATATATAATTCAGGAGAGATTATCAGAGGGTGCCAGTTGCTGTATGTCAGTAGTGCTATGCCAGTTTATACCAGTTAAAAGTCTTTCTTACTACATCTAAAATTGCAATACATGCCATTTTAAAAAGCAATTATCCTATGGGGGTTTCCCCGTGATTTAGTTTGCTCTAAATGAAACAATCATACAAAAGATAAATTTGAAAATCTTTGGATGAAATTTGTTCTTTTTAAAATTACAATGGTGAGTACCAGGACCAGTCTTAGTTGTCAGAGAAAGTCCTCACCATGGAGACAACCCTCCTGAAAACACAACCGTAGCAGTCTGTTCCATTTTCTTCCCTCTGGAACCTCAGTTTAGTGAACAATTTACAGTCAATTTTTGAATACATATTCCACAATAATTTATACGAGTTGAAATTTACCGTCTTACCTAATACCCACTTTTCTGATAAACATTTTATTTCCTGGTACTTCTTTCCTGGGTTTTTTCCTATACAGATTTTTGCCTGACGTAAGGCTTTACATATTTTCCCTCCTGACAGCTGTATAAGTTCAATTAGCTTTTTGCAGGGTGGCTGACTGGTAGGAGATACAAACATGACAGGCTGGTTTGAAAAGAGATTCTGCTGGTATTTTCCTGTTGATAGTTGACGCTGAAGTCTGCAGATCTGTATTTGAGGAAACAAGGAAATTAATTAACCAACGTGTTGCATTTCCACTCAAAGTAAAACTAATCCTTGTGTTCATTAATTCAGAAAAAAAGAATTATAATATATGAGTATGAACTTTACTTTTCCAGGTGTATCAGAAACTCTTGGGTAAACTATATAAAGAATTTGCTGTATTTGATCGATACAATTCACAAACCAGAGCTGAGACTATTTTGTTATAGGTCAGATGGTTTACCTATAAAACTTGTTAGAGCACTTGACCATTATTTTTCACCATAATCTTATATTCTTACTTTTATGACGCTGGCCATTACACAGAAATAGAAGTTTGCTTTTTTTTTTTTCTTTTAGTATGAAAACTTTATATTGCATACCGTGGTGTGTATACTTGCTGTGTGCACTGCTTTTATCCACACTACAACTAAAGGAGATGGCTTTAATTGCTGAACCACTGTCCTGCCTGGTATACACAGAGAAGAAAATTTACCTCATATAGATCAAGCAGGTTTTTATTATAATAATCAAGTGTTACAGGCTGCACAGCATTCACAGAGGACTTATTTTTTTTGGTTTTGTGGAGACAAAAGAATTTACATGAAACGGTTTGCTCTGAGTTCTGGTACATTTGTGTCACTTCATACATCTGAGACAAAATGTGGTTTGTATCTGTGGAGCACAGGAGGGGAAAAAGGGTTCTAAAGCAGTTTAAACTCTGAATTAGATATGTTTGTAAAGCTCCCTGATACTAATTGATGAGCACTATATATTGTAAAGGCTTTCACAATTTGTATTTGTACTGCAAGGCTATTATTACAGGGGTTTATAATGCTGAATGGTTCCATGGCATGTTCACAGATCCCTAGATAAAAGTCACAGTGAATTGCCTTACTACTTCTGATCAATTAGCTAGGTGAAGCACCTGCAAAGCATGAAGCCCATGCTAACATGAGATTTCTTGGCTCAGGGGTTATATGCCACTGTCCTCTGCTATTCTTGGACAAGTCAATCCCAATCTGAATTTTGAGATCTCCTCCATCAATAAATAATTCAGCTTTCTCTGATTGTTAATTCCTTGGCTGCTCTACTGAAAATAAAATTAAGTTGATTCTTTGCATTCTGAATTCAGCAAGTTATAAAGACAGTGACTGCTGTAGAGGCCAAGCAGGCCAAAAAGACTCAAGCACAATCCACAAAATACCCTTTATTTTCTATTCTTCTCTGAACTTAGGTTTATGAATGAGACGGCATCTAATCCTGTCTCACGGAAGTCAAACAGGTGCTAAATAATTTTGTTGATCACAGTATTAAAGCAGAGCTATATTGCAGATTTTGGAGCACCTAAACTCATTTAATATATCTGATGGCCCTTCCTGTACAGAAATTGGCACCCGATACTTTACACATGTGCAGAAGATCTGGTTTTGGACTCTGTAGAGTACTGCCTACCTCCATCTGAGCAGAATGCTCTTCTATGAATATCTGTCTGCTGGGCATCTTGATCATGAAATACAGAAAACTAATCATTGTATGGTTTTAATATATGGTATCAGACTTGGAATTCGCTAAGAGTACCACTTGCTGATGGGTATTGTGAGGCTTAGAGGCCACAGTCAGTGTCTTAAAATGGGACCAGCTCAAGAACATGAAACGCTTTGCAATCTCTAACGTACAGAGCAGTATTGTGATTTTGGTATTACTAGGACTGCAATAATTTATTTTAATGAATTAAAAAACTGTGCAATTATGAAACTACAAAAGTGCTTGTGGTAAGCAAGGTCAACAAATTAAAGAATGTACTGTAGTGAAAAATAACAATCCCTTCACATTCACCTCAGAACAGCCTCATAACAGATGCAATGCCATCTTAGTTGATCTGACATAGAACTCTCTGGAATTGTTTATTGGGACAAATCAGCTGCCACCGACAGAAGACAGACAATTACCAAGAGGCTTTAATGCTAGTTTAACTAAAATAAAGCAGATTTAACTCAAAAAGACAGAAGTTACACTTTTTGTCAACCTGGAACTCTTACGATTTTAAAGATAAAAATTATTAGGATTGAGAAGTTGTTATTTTAAAAATGCAATAGGACCTTTGTTAGATAGAAGACACCAAATATAACTTGCTGCAATCCCGCTATTTCACATATTTTAGGGAATATGATGTAAAAGGGCTAATTGTATTCCCACTTCCTCAAACATTTCCCCTGAAAGGATTTATTTGCTGCCACTGTACTGAAAACTCATTCATATGATACATCTTCCTATAGAAAGAACTGTTCAATTAAATTAATATTAAAAGCAAATGTGTACACAGCTAACCATCAAATCAGGAAATCAACATGTTGAGCACCCTCCTTGCCTGATGTCCACAAATAGCGTATTTTATTGTATACATTTAGTTCATATTAAAGGAACCCAGGAAGGTGAAATGCTGACATGCTATAGAGAGGATTTTCTTAAACTGCCTTTAAAATTGCAGCCATGTGTATTATCAGTGCATTTGAGAAGAGGACAGGGTAAGAACACAGTACATCCTCATGCTATTGTCAAAGGAAAGCTTCAGCATGGAACGTCATCTTTACGTTTCCTTTGTCGGGATCACCACCACCACAGCTTTCCCAACAGGCTGTGCTTGGATTTGTGCAAGCACACTGGGTCCACGCACAGGTATTAGAGATAGGGAAAAATCACAGCATTTACGTTTGGAGCTCAGAGAATACGCTGAAAGGTTAACTTTGCTTTCTGGCCCACTGACCTGAAAGAAACGCCACTAGCCGGTTGCTGAAAAGGCAGTTAGCTGGCCACACAGGGTTTGGCGGTGGGATGAGAGGGCACAATCTAGCTCTTACCCTTGAATTGACTCAGCTGCCTTTGCAACATCAAAGCCTTCGCGGCACTCCAGGGGTGCTCCCAGCCCTTTGAAACCATACACATTTTGTGTAAGCTTTTACAAATAAATAAATAATTCCTCAGCCTGGGAAAATATCAGCCCCCAAAAGTGACTGTTTCCACAAATTGTGTATCTATCAGTCGGTAGTTACGGTTACAACTGTGTCAGTCCCTATTATAACAGACAGCACCAATTTTCCTTTCTCATTATAGTTGTTAGCAGATGGACAGAAAAACAAAATGTTATGAAAGCATCTATTTACTCTTTTTGGTAAGATCCTAAGTGTTAACCTCATTCTTTCTCTAGGTGTATGAACAGCAGGAAGACACCTCTAAAATATGCATTTCTCATAAATGTACCATTAGTTTAGATTTTTGTTTGAACCTGAGTTTTGAAAGGAAAAAAAAAAATCACTCTTGACAGAAGTAAAACTTATGGGGAATGTATGATAAAGGAATAAAGCCTTTCTTCATTGGGAAAAAAACCTCACCAGACATTTCACCAACTATTGTCCCTCCTGTGACTGATTTTCAATCCCCACAAACCAAAACAGCATATATTTTTAAAAAAACCCTAAAACTTTCCAACTTTGCCTTGAACTTTATGCAAATAGCTCCTGCTGGGTGCAGAGTGGGAAGAAACACAAAATCTCCAGGAAAGTCCAAAGGTGTGGTCTTTTTATGAGGCTCAGGAGATAGCCATCAATTCCCACAAAGGTATTATCTCTGAATGAATACCTGAATTCATGCAACAGAAAATGAAAGAAAACTAATTCTTCTTGATGTACTTGGAAATTTTTGAGCATTGAAACTGCTAATGTCCTATGTAGAGCACACAATTTTCAGTGTAATTCCAGAAAATAGCACACGAAGAAATGTCTAGTCTAAAATGTGATTAGAATAATAGTACTTCACAAAAACTAAATGGAGAATATGGCTATGATTTATTACAATTAATAGAAATCATATTTGTAAGCTAGAATTGAAATGTGAAGTACTACGTTAAAAATATATATACAATGTAGCCATCTGTAATAATTATATATGTCTAAAATTTGTGGATGGATTACACAATCAATGTATGCATAACAGTAATTCTTTATTATAAATTTCTCTTATTCACCAGAGATAAATAAATTTACAAAAACACACATGATTTATTTTATCATTACTATTTGAGCATTTAATATAGGATTGGAAACCTTACCAACACCTATTTGAAAAGGCTATTTTTTAATGAAGTATTTACTGAACTTATGGAAAGCTATCATTATATCTTGCTTACTGTTACTTGCAAAAATAATAAATACTTTTTATTAAGCACAAACAGCAGAAGATAGAATTGCAGACATAAGTTTGAAGAGAGAAGGTTGAATATTTTATGGTTTTTATCTATATAAAGAGCAAGTATTTCATTTGAACTTGAAAAGAAGTTGCTCATTTTTGCTAAAGAGAAAAGGATTGGACTGTTGAAGTCTTATGGATTAGCGCACCACTCTGCAACTATTAAATGACAAAAACCCATAAAATTGGTAAAGTCAAAAAAACAGACTTTATGGTTTGATAATACACAAATTTAACAAAAAGAGACACATAAAATAGCATATTCATTCAATGTAGCTGGGTGATATTGCTGGGGAAATATTAAGCTCTAAGATATTAATATTCATATGATTTCAGTATGGATAAATATATTGGCCAAGTAATGTTTACATTTTCAGTTACTATAATTCTGTACAAAAACCTTGTGAAGAACACACTCAAAGCTAAAACACTGTTAGGAAGCATTACACTTCCATGGTTATATGCGTTTTCAGACAGTCCGTCATTTAGTAAAAATTTAAAAGAAAAACACATATGTGGAACCCCATGTACATGTAAAGATCAAGGGTTCACACACATCCACACAAGTGGAGCATCAGCCTGCTTCTGATAAAGAAGAGTGTATTGCAGTGTGCAGGCTTCTCAAAGTACAGTTTTCCTGCAGTGAGGAATTTGCAGAATCTGCAGGACCCTACAGGGATCAAGGAAGTTTGTGTTAACAATACAGTACTCCTGCAGGACAAAGAAGAAATGCTCTCTTTTTCATCTTTCTAAATATCAGGTTTAATAGGAGAATAGAAGCAACTAACCAAACAGCAACTCTCTTTTTGTAGGAACAATGTGTGACATACATTTTCTACTTAAATTAAAAGTTCAGCATTTTACTTTGATTTCTTTGTAATTTATTTTAGTAGTTTGCTGTTATTTTTTTAACACACTGAGAGTATTAAAATTGAAATAATATTCACTAAAACCTTTAATTAAAAATCACATTGAAAGCTGTACTAGATAAATAAATTGGCGCTCTCCAGTATAAAAGAGCGTGTTAAAAGCTGGAAACAACTTCCTTCAGCAAGATGTTTCACAAACAAATAGATCTTCAGCTTTGAAGAATCTTATCCAAATTAATGGAACACCACACGGATACAGGACCCCAACTGGCTCAAGCCGTACTACCATACTGTTATCTCAAGAGCACCAAGAACCTCATTCCACTGTTTTGCATGAAATGCATTTGTTACTGCTAGCGATCTTGTTCATTCTCAGAGCAAAACTCAACTGGCGACATTCATGCAAATTATTTACAAATATTGCATCCTTATTTCTGAATATTTATTGAAACAACGCTTTGCCATTGGTTATCAATATCATTTGGCTAAAATAGAAGCTCCCTTTCTGTCAAATTAGAGAAACGTAAGCCTTCAGACAGACAGAAGTGAGAACATACTTTTTGAATGCTTGGTAAGGCTACATTGGCACCCCAGCACATAACATACAAACTGAGAATACCTATGGGCAAACTTGGTATATGTTTGTGTGGTGGAAGAAGACTGCTGCACTGAGCCGGGAGCCAGAAGCGGAGGGAGATAGAGTGGAAAATTTGGTCCGGAAAAAAGAAACGTTCAAGGTCTGGTCTTGAAAAATAAAAAGGAAAGTAAAAGAAGGAGAAATGGCATACAGTCAAGATGATATTATCTGGAAAGTTCTTCAAAACACAGTTTTTTCCCCTCCTCTGTATAGTCCTTAATGTAAGTGTTTCCTGGCCAAGACGAGGGCGAAGGGAAGCACACTAGAATCCAGACAATTTAGCAGATATTGTTTCTTTCCACTGCATGTTGGCAGACAACCTTGCTTCTCTCAAATCCCATAGACTGATAAGAAAAGTTAATTTCACCAATTTATTCTCTGAAAGACTGAGTCCCAGCGGGAATACTGTATGAAATTGTTTGGCAAATAAATCTACTGTTTGGCAGATATTCAAAATTATACTGGAAGATGTTTGAACCATTTTTTCCGGCATAGCAAATTTTTGCAGGAAAAAAGATAACAAAATCACTTATTTTTAGTTTAATTTCCTTGTTTTCCAGAGGTAGAACTATTTTTAAATACTATGTAATATCAACATTATCAACTATAGATTAATAAAAAACAAATCAGGGCAAAACAATAAGTCTTTTCCCTTTTGAGGATAAGTGTGACTTCTAAATCAAGGAGCTGTATTTCCAATATACTTCACTTAAAAACACTCTGCTAAGATTGTAAAATGTGGTCACTTTACTATAACTATTTATTTATAACTTCAAAAAGATTCTGAATGAAATATATTTGCACAAATATTAAATATATTCAACACAAAATAATTATTTTTGAAATTTCAAAAATCCTTTCATTACAGATTAGCTAATGAAGGAAGGATTTTTCAGGATTAGAAATGTAAAACTTGCTTCAGAAATACCTGAAGAACTTGTCCATCCTTGGTTTTGTCTTATTTCAAAAGAATTAAACTCGAGTGACTACCAGGCAGTGATAAGACTGCAAATTGCAATTGCAAATTTATGTCAAAATTCTGCAAATAATTACCAATTAGAACTGGGAGGTGTTTTCCTCACCCAAATATCAGTAAAGCAGCACTGTACCATGCATCTCTCCAAAGCGGTACACGAGTGTGGCACGTACGACTCTGTGCCCTGGGTCACTGGAATACCATGAGGGTTACATGTACTACAAGTGACAAGCCCCCGAGGATCCCAGTAAAATTCAAAGACATAGATTCTCCACCTCCCTACATAATCTCGTCCAATGCTTATCTTCTCTTCCAGTTGGAAAGCTTTTCTTAATAATATAACCTAAATTGCCTCTGCTGCATTTTGAGCCCGTTACTTCTTGTCCTAGTGCCAAGGGACATGGAGAACAATTTATTCTCTTCCTATTTGCAACAACCTTTTAAATATTTGAAGACTGTTATCATGTCTCCCCTCAGTCTTCTCTTAGACTAAACAAACACAGTTCTTTCAGTCTTTGCTCATGGGTCATATTTTGTAGACCTCTGATCATTTTGTTATTCTCCCCTGGATTCTCTCCAATGGATCCACATCTTTCCCAAAGTAGAGTGCCCAAAGCTATACACGGTACTCCAGCTCAGGCCCTACCACTGCTCTGCACACTGCAAATAATTCATGTCTCTTATGTATAGCATTCCTGTTAACACATCCTAGTATGCCTGCTTCTTTTATTGGAGTGTGACATTGGTGACATACATTGTTTTGGATCCTCTAAAATATTCAGTTTCTCTTTTCGCAGAAACACCGTATTGTCAATCTCATCTTGTGTTTCTGAAGGTGATTATTTCTCCGTACTTTGCACGTGACCTTACTGAACTCCATCATACCTATTTCTGATCATTCCTTGTATCTCTCAGGGTTATTTTAATTCCCGTCTGTCGTAGTTTAACCCTGGTAGGCAGCTGAGCACCACAGAGCTGCTTGCTCCCCCTCCACCTTAGTGGGATGCCGGGGAGAATCAGAAGGGTGAAAGTGAGAAAACTCATGGGTTGAGATGAAGGCAGTTTAGTAATTAAAAACCAGACAGAGTCAATCTACAGTTCTACTACTTTAGGTCATGATTAATTAGATTTTCCAGCCTGGTAGCTTAGCAAAATCCTAGACAACAAATGCACTACATGGATGGGATAGTTGTACGTTTTATGCCAATGATTCCAATGTGTGCTGGTGTGGTGGCCTTGTTACCTGTATGACAAAGAGCTGTTCTGAGCATATACGGATCCTCTCTGTGCAGCAGATCTAAGTGACCCATACTGAATCCACCATTTTGTATCTGGCACTATTGGTTGGACTCTCCATCTAAGTCATGCAAGTTCACATGTCTCAAAAACGCAAAGGAAGTAAAGCAAAATCAGAAAGTCTTTTCCCTTAACTCAGCTGACAAACGCAGTTGAGCCAACATACAAATCAAGAAAATCTTAGCCTCCAAATAATTTGCTTTAGACAACCAGCCATGACTTTAAAAGGTATGTAATATATACATGGACATGTTTTTCCTCGCAGCTGACAAAGATGTATTCTAGCTGGATATATCCTCACAAGACCTTCAGTAAAAAAATATACTTACATTCTTACTGGTTTTCTTCAAGCTGGGAGCGCACTTTTGAAACTAATCTCTTGGTCATTCCTGTTGAGTGTACTTTTGGTTCCCACTGTGGAGCAGCTATCGAGGGCACAGACTGTACTCTTTTTGGATGAAATGCAGTCAGAAGATGTGCTCAGTTCAGGGGAGCAGGCTGGAATGAGCCCAGAGACCTGAAGCATGTGTTGTGCACAAGGTGCTCTCGGCATTAGCTCATGCACTCTGCAGATCCCTTTCCATTCATCTGCATTACTGGCTTATAGACGCAGGAACAAGTGAGCATGGAGTCACTTCTGGCTGATGTAATGGGGTAGTGATGTAGGTATGGGATGCTTCTTTCAGACTGGATTATTACCTGTACAAAAATAATGACTTCAACTAAATTTAACCTAGTTTTTTAATAACAGTTGCAACTTGCCCTTATTGTTATCTCATAGTTCATGCTCACTTGGCAACAGGGAGGAACATTAGTTGCATCTTGGTGTTTAACCCCTCGTAGTGCAACCATTGATCCTTATTTTATATATAGCATTCTCTAGGCTTTCTGAACTCTCCCAACTCACATAAGGCCAATTGTTGGGTATGTTTAAACAGACTAGTACCTATTGCATGGCACCAGTACCTAATCTATGAATAGGTCATTAATTTCAGCCGAATAGCTTAAGGAATGAAGTATTAATGAAGTAAATATCAATGTTTAATCATATGGGAGTAAACACATCTGCATTTACACAGACTGAAAGAATACATTTCTAGCTAAGTATATGTCACCGATGAAAGACCGCACTGAAACAGAAATTCCATGAGCTAATAATGTGCTGCAGTTCATGGAAAACAACTTGATATTCCCCATAGTTAAATGCAGATACAAGGCAGGGAAGCCTAGTATTTGCATAAAATACATTAAAAATTATAAGCTCATTTCAGCTACCTTAGAATTTTCAGATATTGAATCATTTTGGACAGTCCAACTTTCTTTTTAATCAACACAGGATATTGTGCAGTGAGCTTCAAGAATGACATTTGTTTTGCTGGCTTAGGGGTGTGGGGAATCCTTCCATTCGCCTTTAACAGTAAATGATAAATCCAGTGCTGTCAACAGATTTGCTATACCTGGCAAAGTGCATATGAATAATGCTTTGATAAATAAAAGAGTATTCTAATCCAGTAATAACAAAGCGAGTGATCTTGTTGAAAGGAAAAGCCTGGCAAATGTGAAGGGTTACACAGATGCTCCCAAAAGGCTTGTTCCCCAAGCAGTTGTATTAACCCACAATAAAAGTAATCTTAACATTAAAAATAATGCCTAGTTTTATCTTTAAAATATGAATATATGAGTCCTTTTGCTGTACCTCAACAGACTGAAATGATTTAAGTAAAGGCAGAGTACGTTCTTCTCTCTAGTTTTAGCTGAATGCCATTGCAACGCCCAGCAGTAACTCAGTGTGTGCCAAACATGAATATTTTCAAGCGTCATTTGAGTTTTAAAGGCTACAGTAAGTGATGGGAACACAATCGTCTTGGGAATCTACAAATAACTTTAAAAAAGCTCATAAATCTGGCTTTCATGGTTTGGTTTTCAACAGCTTTATAAAATATGTCAAAGCTTGAACACAGTGAGTTCGTTTTCCTTCAACTTTCTTAGGATTGACTTTTCTCAATCTTTTTTTGATATGTTGCAACGAGACAAATAAAATGGACCTGGCTTTAAAAAAACATGCATCAGCAAATTACTTTTTAAAAAGTTGCTTTGTTCTTTTAATGTTTTTTTAGTATCACCAGAGGAAAAACATACCCTCTAAGTAGGGCAGCTTAAAGTATTCCCTCATGAACAAAAGTATAAAATGCTTCTGTTCAGGACCCAATGTATTACAACATAACAGACCACATATTAATGAAAAAATGATGTATAATTAAAAGCTGGGGTTTTTTTTAATTGTTTAAAAAAGATGCATGGCAATGACTGAGCACAGCAGAAATGCAGAGTTGCATTCAGAAGTTATGTGCAAACTTCTGTACTTACAGTGAAACACATGCACTACAACAATACGTAGCAGGGAACGCTTGATTTTCAAAATACGAACTAAAGGGTCAGTTGAAATTACATCAATGTTCAACAGAGAAAAGCCTTTAAAACTGTCTGAGAACTACTGAAATAAACCCACTCAAAGAGATTACCTGGCATCACACAACTGGACGCCGCTGCTGTGGAACGCCGCCAAGTGCAAAACTAGACCAGGTTCAGGTTGTGTTCAGAAACTCCTGATAGAACAACTATCACAATCATTTCTGGTCTACAATTTCCCTGATTAGCACTCCGTGGCAGCAGTACTTCTTTATGTGTAATAACATCTCTTCTTCACTTAATCTATGTCACAAATTGGAAGAAAAGATCCCATAGGAAGTATGGAAAGCAAAGACATTTAATCCTCCAGCACTAGGAGTTGCAAGTGCAGCTGCCAGCACACACAGCAAAAAAAAAAAAAAAAGGGTTTAAATATTTGACCAGGTGCTTTTTGTAAATCACTTTTTAAAATGTCATTTACTGAAGAAAAGTTTCTTTGAGGGCATTGCTTTCTTCATAGGTGCTACACAAAGACACAAACATTTTCTATTTGAACATTCTTTTCATGAACTCTTGTAGTTTTTAGCATAACAATAATACAAGATTACAGGAGAAAGAACTATATTGTGACATCAAGCTGGGATGGTCTTCTGTATCCTGAGGGAGAAAGATTTATGTTGTGAATACAGAGTAATTTTAAGGCTATGAAAGCTGGTAGGGTAAAGGCACAGTACCTGACCCCAAATTTATTCTCTCTGTTCTTCTTTTTTTTTTTAAGCAAGAGAATTTTTCAAGTTAATTTTAACAAAGTGAAAAAATAATTCCCAAACCACAGTGTTAAGTTGTGCATGGTACCAAATTATGCCCTTCTAAAAATAACTGATTCCAGTATCTGTTTTGAGGAGTTCATGCTTATCAGCTTGTGAGCTGGTAGACCAAACACATTTGCAGAATATCACCTCACTGCTTTCTTCTCAAGAGTCTACAGGAGGCAAAGTAGACACTGTGTCAGTAACCTTACCAAATGCTGGAAGAAAAGTCTAGCATTGGATCTCAGTTGTTGCTGCGAGTAAGATGAAGCCATTTTAGAACATAAGTCTCATTTAGAGTATAACCTTACTCCTGATTAGGATTTCAAATGCATTTGGGATTTCAATGTGTGATAACTTTTTGACTTTTTTCTTTTCTATCACTTACTTCTAGTTTAATTTTTTTTAGTTACAAAGATAACAGATTAATATTCATTTGACTTATCTGACATTTGCAGGAACTATCTTAATGAAGATAAAATAAAATAAAATAAAATAAAATAAAATAAAATAAAATAAAATAAAATAAAATAAAATAAAACAAAATAAAATACAATAAAATCCCCCTCCTTTTAAAAAGAAATAGTTATAAATTCCACATGGAATTTGGTTTTGTTTTAAATTTGAGCTTGCCAGCTATGACATGGTTAAATACAGAGAACTTGGCAGACTTATTATAGTAGTGGACTTTCAGCGACTTCTCATGCTAGCTGGGCAAAGTTTGTAGGGTCAAACTTCTGACCCTGTCCTCCTTTCTGAGTTCCTTTCCTATATTCCTACTGCTGTTTGTCTAAGAACAATGCAGGACAGAGAGGCTACTACTTTTTAGCCTATCTGTATTTTATCTGAAGTGCTTTAGTGAGAGCAGAAAGGCTTTTCAAGAGGTTGTCACTGCATAAGCAAGCAGTTGCAATTTGAAAACCATAGGATACTCAGCAAGTACTGTATATGAAATATGAGCAACTGGGTATTTGAGCTTAGAAGCAGGATACATATGCTGAAGCCCAGAAACAGTTGTGGTCTTCAAGCAAAATTACTAGTTATTTTCTAGTCAAACAACTGGATAGCTTAGATAAAATACAAATGCTCAATAACTCCTCTCCTACACACTAGTTTTCTGGTAAAAGTCTGTAAATAAATATTTACCATCTCTGGCTCTGGCCAATCCAGAATTTCCACTAAAATCAGTGGGAATAAGGTGGGCATATCAGGAATACAGCTTTATCCCTGTAACAATACAAACTACCATGGTGTAACAGAAGGTACTATTTGTATGCATACGTACTATACTAAAATATATACACTACCCAGAGGATGGAGAAAAACAATCTAATCTAGCTAGCCCTGCATAAGGGCAAAGGTTCAAAAATGCCCTGCACACTCACTAGATCATTATGTCTGTTTTTATTTTTTAAATTATATTAACTTTAAAATTTAGGAGCTGACATGATAGTTCTAATGCAACCCATGGAATTTTTTCTTAAAATGACATTATTGATTAAAGTGCTAATGCACTTATCCTTATGCTATGGACCAGTACTGGGAGAGCTACAAAGCCATCATTGCTCAGACCATTGGTGGAGGAAAGGAGAACTCACTGCGCAACACTGCAGTACTCTTGGGGTTAAACAGAGGAAGAGTAATGATGGGACTTGGAGGGAATTCAGTAAAATCCTTCTCATTCAAAGAAGGACAGTGTCATACAGACCTTTGAAAGAGGGGAAAAGCTAAGACTTCTACAGAGAAGATGATACACACACAAACTCCCAAGTGCCTTTTCAAGATTTCACAGCTAAACAAAACTACATGGTACAATCACGCTCTGCTCTGCTGTATAACAGACCTATTGTTACAAACAAACACGACAATTAAAATATATAAACCCATACTAAACTTAAACCAGTATTTTTATCAATTATCATCTTATCACAGATGGTTACTTCTATAGCTTGCAGTAAAGCTGAAATCAGGTATGAGATGACTAGAAGGAGGGAAAAATCAGAGTATTTTGATTAAGCAAGCCTTACATTATTTCATAAATGTAATACATCAGGTTTCTTTTGCTCATTAAATGCTGAATATATTTACTTGGATATACTCTGGTTGTGCCAACGTGATATACGCACAAAGCATGCACATCAGGGTGACAGCTAAAAAGCAACAGAAAGCTTTGCACATTATCTAAAACTAAATCTGTATGTAATTTCCTTCCCTTTGTTAATTGAAGATTAAAACTAAATCAAGGGGAAGCCTTCTATGAGACTACTTCCAACAACAGATGACTCAACTAGCACCTGAGAATTTGTTGTGCTTGTGTGTACTGAGGTTCTGAACTTCCTGTTTCAATAAAATACCAAACAAGTTGTGTTTCCTTTACAAATAAGCTATTACATCAAGCCCTGTTCCTATAATTTCAGTTTTTGTCTGCATTCCAACATTTTCTTTGGCAAATGTAGAAACATTCTAATTAAAGAGAAGAGAAAAACAAGCATCATTCATCATGGTAAGAATGAATGCTCAAAAGAACATCCTTACTGGTTACTTCGTTCATTCAGTTTAATTTGGCTTTTGAAGTGCACTTAATTATGGTATGCAGTTCTCTGAGATGAAACACAGGTAAACAGGGTTTCCACTAATAGTGTCTCATGAAACCTATTAAAGGTAATAATCAGTTCCCCTAATGCCATACAAACATAATATCATCTGTGTGAAGTGATTCAGAAACATTTTTAAAACACCAGAATACTTGAAATACATTATTCTGTACAGCAAAATTCACCTATTATTGTAAGTTGCTAGATCCTTTAACATATCATTTGCAAAATTTTTTTTTTTTTACAGAAATGATCCTGTGCTTTCCTCAGCATGATCTATGAGATCAGAGTAATAAGAATCCTTTACAATGGCCTCTTTCCTTAATTTTCACAGTTTTTGTTGATGTTTAGACTCCAGATGAAAGACCTCGGTCTTGTTCATTTGCAATTACCATGTGAAAGACAACTTCCCACGAAAAGTTAAACACCAGACCTGCAAACACAACATAATGTAATTGTCTGGTTAAGTACAATACAGCCTATATATTACAACATATGTGGTTTCTTTCCTAAAGTTATTTAACCACAGAATTGGAAGTGCTGATTCACCAAGGCAGAAGCTCAAACTTAAAATGACGTTATAACAGGAGTTCTAATTAATCAAACAAATGCCATTTGGATAAGTAAAGTAACTATTGCTTTGTGGAGAGCACTGCTTCTTTTGCTTATAAACCAAAGGTAATTTCTCAGGTAAATGCAGTTAAAACCCCAGTTGGCTGCTCAGGGTTGTGTTCTAGACAAATCTGGAATGCAGTAGAAGAAACATGCACTGTAAATGGTTGAAGCCAGTAGAGGATGCTGAAGACTTCTGATAACAGCAGTAGCCACTACCATGTCTGCAACATCCTTCAAAGACAGCACAAAAATAGAAAAAGTCAAGTTAATCCTAAAAAAATGCTATATTTGAGAAATGATCTCATCAACCTCCAGAAAAAACAGGAAAACCCAAGAAAAAACATTGTCTAATTGCATGTCAGATGAACCAGTGTATCTCCTTCATGCGTCTGCTACATAAGTAAGCAGCAACCAGCCCAATCCACAGCACTGAGAATATGATGGGATCACACCATACTACTGCTTCAAGAAGGCACATATTTTGTTTTCTAAGCACGTGCTAAGCCACACCAAAACCTTAATGGGATGGGACAAACAGAGGGGACAAAACCCCAATTATTTATGCTGTTCCCATTTTACAGTTTTTCTTCTAACCCACAATCAACTCAACGGTATGATTTCACATGACAAAGTTTTGTGCAAAACTTCTTTATCAACATCATCTTTACCTCCTTCGTGATAGACTAAACGCAGAATTTCAATAATACTACTCAATAAAACCTGTAGAGTTTGACCTCACTTTGTGTTGAAACTGCAGCTCCTTCAGGCATTTAAAACTTGATGTCTATTCAGGCAGGAATCTCTGAGGCTAGGCAAACTTTTGGTAGACCACTGAAGTTTTAGGACCAAGTTTTTCAGTTTTAACATGCTTGCGAGGACCCTTTAAAGCTGATTCTTAAATGTTTATTTCCTTTGATCCTAGGAAGTTAGTATTTAACAGAATTTTTACACTTTCCCCCTGGATTGTCCAAAACGGATTAGTTTAAAAGATACTAATTAACAGTTACTGTTTAAACAGCCAACAAAATTCCACCCCGTTCAGACTACCCATAAAACTCCCCTCCCTTGGGCAAACTTACTGCTGCTAAACTTCTTTCTCTACAATAGCTTTAAAAATAGTCATGCCACGCAGCAAAGACTATTGAAAGTCAGCAAGAATCAGGCTGCCTGGAATCAGCTCCACAGGTAAAAGTCCCTCATGTCAACTATTGCCAGAGTCTTCCACTTGAAATGAAGTTGATAAAGCCTCTGGGCCACAAATAAATCTTGTAAAATGGAATACGGGTAACATGTGACCTTTCAGCCAGATCGGGAAAAAAAAAAGGATGGAAATATTCTTCTGTAGATCAAAAGGTCCCTGGGGCAGACACTATCTTTTGTTTTGGGTTTCTACAACGTGTTAAGATGCAAAGTTAGGTTTTATGTTCAGTGGAAAACAATGACGAAATACTACCTTTATAATAGTAATATACTGACTAGCAAAGTGAGGCTCTTTTTTGATTGCAGCCTCTGGGACCAACTTTAGGCAAATATTAAATAACAGTGTTTTTTAAAATTATGAATTCAGATGATCTTTTAAATAGTTCTGATAAATAACTTCAATACACAAGACATAAATCATTGTAAGAAAAACATGACAATGGAACTTCTTGTCTTTGAAAAAGCCTCCAAGGTCTACAACAGAATCTCATCAACACATAATAAATCACAAAACAGTAAGAACAGGAACAGAAGTATGTCTATATATACATACATCTACTCACAAGCACAATAAATCAAAAACAATGCAAAATAAATCAGCTAAAGTTGGAATTCGGTTCTGCAACTATCTTATGAATAAATTTTAAAATTGATTAATTTTTCATGTGGTTGGAGCAAAGGTATGTGAGTTAAGAATCAAAGGAGCCTATTACCATTTTTATATCAGTGAAACTAAGACTAGCAGGACAGAATTTGGCACAAGTTCAAGGAGCATTTTCTTCATATTAGCTGTGAATTACTTCAGCCTCGATTTTGGAGGACAGAATGCAGCAGTTAAGACCCTACCTTAGACACACTTATGAAAGAGTCTGAGAAGAGGAGCTGTATGAGCTAAAATGTACTTTCTAATGCTCTCAGGAAATGAATAAGACTCTGAGAATTACATTCAGAGAAATATCTTATCAGACCTGTAGGCCATGATCCTACACTGTAGAGACCTTGTCATAGACTTTAGCGTCATCTGGTCTTGCAAGAACATAAGTAGAGTTGCAATATATCCTTTTGCTTATGACTAAATGACGAAACAGAGCGAGGAATTTGTTAAAAATAAGGGAACTTTAATTAAATGCCTAAGATGCACTTTTGCTGGAACCACTGCATGACATTGTGTTTTGAGGGAGTCATATTTATAACTAACTTTATTGCCTGGATATAGTGTACTATCATTATGATAAACAAAAGTCAACAAGAGCATCTCAACAGCTGTCTCCACTAAAACTGCTAGACTAGAAATTTTCCTTTTCTAGCATAAAGATAGCTATAAACAGTGCCCAGGAAGTTCCACCATATTGTAGCTTCTTCAGCTATTCCATCTAGAACTACAGTTACATACATGTTAGTCTTGGTATTAAAAAACCATGAAATATATCTGTGTGATATTATAATGATAAGAGCACATAATTCAACACATTTTCCCTCTTATAAAACAATGTTACTTGATATACACATTTTAATGTGCTACATAGAAGTAGTTCTTTACAATTTCACCATTTAAATAAATGGAATGTATTTTGGACTGACAGCATTTTAACCATTACAGATAAATGCTGCATATAAGCTTGATTTACTGTTATGCAATAAAACATACATAAGCAATTTCCTTCTACCATAACAAGTGTGGGGATCAAGGGAGACAAAGCAGGATTTCTGAAGCTTTAGCTATATAGCCCCTGTGGGGCTCCACTGGCTTAACCAACAAAAAATCATTCATATGCAGGAGCCAGGAGGTTTTTCTAGCACATACTGGTCTCGCGAAACACTTATTGTTCCACCTTGTTCATATAAGGAAGAGAGAGCACTAATTCTTCTGTTGCTACCATCCATACATGCAATTTAACTTTCACTCATATTGAATATGTACAGAGCAACCTTTTTTACTGAAGGACAGAAGTATTTAGATGGCGGTGACAGAAAACAACCATGATTTTCTAGGCATTAGGATATGATACATTACTTACCCTAGGACAAAAAATATATAAAAGCTAAAAGCTGATTATTATTAGCATCAAGCACTCCTGCAAAGTGTACGTGACCATCTGCCAGCAAGCTTGTAATGAATCACACAGGCAAACACAATCACAGTGCAGCATCACCAGAAGAGAAAAAAAAAGACAAAGGCACATAAACTTAATCAGGCTTTTGCTACCGTGGAAGAAAGACCAAAATAAAACTTTGATTGTGTTTTTATATGATAACACTGCTTCCCCAAATGCTGATTTTCTAGAAGTGAGAGGTTACAGTTCAGACAATAATGTAAAGTAGAATGTGTTACAATTGCAGCAAGCCAGAAATCTACCAAAACTGTATCAACAGAACAATATAAACCTCTATTTCTTCCCAGCAATGAATATTGGCTGCAAAGATGACTGGGTCTGGCTCTGTTCAGCTTAGCATCTATGCATTAATTTCAGCTTCCTTACTCCTGGTTTTGCTTGCTTTTCTGGTGCCTTGTTATCACAGTTATTTCCCATATAAGTTTATGGAAACACATCCTAGTGTTTCTTCTCATTTGAGGATCATCTCCTCTCAAGAAACTTGGAACAAAACCCAAAAGCAAACAAACAAAAACTCTAGTTTTGGTTTATGAAATGCATTCTATGTTTATATGCAGAGAGAATTCTGGGCTGGAATCAGCCATCCTGTCAACACTTAGCGCCTTCGTTTAGCAAAAAATTTACATTCACTCATTTTTCATTTCCATTTTAGTCCAAACCAGTCGAATGCAGAGGGGAAACTGGTGGCATACATTAAATTTACAAGCAAAGTAACCGGTGAAAAATTTTTGTGACTGAAGTGTAGCAAGGCATCGGGATCTATTAGTGAGATCTATGAGTCCATCATGCTGTAAGCAAGGACTACAAAGCGGTAAAAAGGAATTACAGACACTGATTTTTATCCTGGAGAATTAGCTATGTAGCTAAAACAGAGCTCTTCTTAGCAGCTAGTTGTGGTGTCACAAGCTATTCATAAATCATTACAGGACATGATCATGTGTTCAAGGGTGTAAATCAAGTACATCAGCCAAAGAAGCCATGCAGGTAGGTGGGCATCCTTCCCACAATGGGCTCCTGAGCAATAATCAGGTGCATCCATAAAGTCCAACAGGTTTCTGAAACTGTTTCGTCTTGGCTGTTTTGTCTGAATGTGCTACGTATGCCTAAATATGCTACATACGTCTTAAAAAAATCTTTTGGATAATGGCCTTTTGACTCAGAATGCCTTTGTAAACTAACATTTAAAGGACACAGTCCACAAAAAACTATGCTATGTCTTCCTCCTTCCAGTTTGAGCCAATTTCCCTGGTATGGAAGCAGGATGTACTTCAAGTTCTCATGTCTTCACTGGTAATAAAGGATAAAATTAGTGCCAGGCTCAACAATCTGTCTTTATTAAATAAAAATAGTCATTTGCATTCTCATCCTGAATATATAAAAGTTCCTTTCTTTCTTGTCTGTAGCCGTGTATCAAATGAATATAGGGATTATTCCGAGTTTCACAGATGTAACACAAACTAACAGCAGTAGAATATTAGACAGAGAAGCAGCATATGACTTGCAGAAAGCAATGGCCTGGTAGCACCTTCTTTGACCTAGTATTCAAAGCGAGACAATGAAGGTCAGTGGTTTCTGCCATCTCTAGTAACATAGTTAATATTGAAAACATGATAAATGAAGGTAAATAGTCTCAGGATTCCTTCGGTTAGACTGGGAGTTAAAGTTCTTAGAAAAAACTCCATATGCATTAGCACATAGTAAAATTTCTACCTGCAGCTACCACAGTACATTTTAGTACGTGAAACCTGTATGCAACTGTGGAATGTATTGTGCTCCTGTAGGCAGGACACCCGATTCCAATTTAATTTGAAGTTTTCAATGGTATCAAAGGTACTGAGAGGACTTGCTTCTCATTAGGTATAATAAACACATGCATGCCAATAAAGAGAGGCTGAACAGTATCAGATGTATAAACAGATAAAAGGAAAAAGTCTCAAAAGCAAAGTCAAATCTATAGAATATTATCAGTTTTAGTGTTCACGTTTTGGAAAGGTGAAAGAAAGGCCTTACAATGAGACTTTCAGCAGAACTTACATGTCCAGGACTGCTGACTGAACTACCCAGAAATCCGGATTCTGGCTTCCAAAATCATGCTAAAAACACAATTATGTTTTTTATTTATTTGCTGCCTTCTATTGCCGTTTTACAGAGTAAGATTTTCATGCTTCTGTAACCATGAGGAAAAGAATTATTTCCTCTAAATTTAAACTATCATTTTTTCTTAATCTAATTAATTCACAATCCAGGATGTAACAGACCAAAACGGCTGAGTAACATAAGTACTGGCAACACTAGTATGCCCCAAAACAAGGTAACCTTTGTTTTTTACCCCAAAACTGTTCAGAAAATTTATAACAGCTGCAGTTCAGCTTTCAAATATAACCTAAAATACTCATGTACATAACATATTAAAAGGCTCTTGTGCTTTTCCATGCTTATGGATCAGAGATACGTTGTTACCTAAAGATGTAAAGGGGGACATACTAGGATTTTTGGAAGACTCGAAGCCTATATTGACTATTACCTTTGAAAATCTGACTGTCATACACCTATGAACGTTAAATATTTTGAAGTTTTAACCATAAAACATTAAATAGACTAGACAGAACAGAATACATGACTATTCCAGCTCAGAGATGTTGTTAAAAGTGGACTGTAACAGCTGAGACCAGAGCAGAATATAAACATTAAAAACAGAATAAGGATTTAGTAATCATTTATTCCTCTGGTTTTGTTCTCTTGCCTGTATCTTTTCTTTTTGCTGGGCTTGGCAGATGTCCCACATTAACAGGGGATGTCATCCCAACATGGTGGGATGGCTCCTGTGACTGGAGTTTTGAAATGGACGGATGCAGACTCTTCAAGAAGGACAGGCAGGGGAGACAAGGAGGTGATGTTACCCACTATGTCAAGGACCAGCTGGAGTGCATGGAGCTCCACCTGGGGATGGATGAGGAGCTGAACGAGAGCTTATGGGTCAAGATTAAATAGAGGGCAGAGACAGGTGATGTTACAGTGGGGGTCTGCTATAGGCCACCTGACCAGACAGACCGACTGGATGAGGCCCTCTATAGCCGGATAGGAGCAGCCTCATGTTCACAAGCCCTGGTCCTCATGGGGGACTTCGACCACCCCAATATCTGTTGGAAGGACAACACAGCAGGCCATAAGCAATCCAGGAAGTTCCTGGAATGCATCAACGATAACTTCCTTCTCCAAGTGATGGAGGAGCCAATGAGGAGAGGTGCCGTGCTGGACCTTGTTCTCACCAACAAGGAGGGGATGGTGGAGAATGTGAAGCTCAAAGACAGTCTTGGCTGCAGTGATCATGAGATGGTGGAGTTTGAGATCCTTAGGGCGGTGAGGAGGGTGCGCGGTAAGCTTGCTACTCTGGACTTCAGAAGAGCAGACTTTGGCCTCCTCAGGGATCTGCTTGATGGAGTACAGTGGGATAAAGCCCTGGAAGGAAGAGGAGCCCAAGAAGGCTGGATAATATTCAAGGACCACCTCCGCCAATTTCGGGAGCTATGCATCCCAACAAAGAGGAAGTCAGGCAAAAATGCCGGGAGGCCTGCATGGATGAACAAGGAGCTCCTGGACAATCTCAAACAGAAAAAGGAAGCCTACAGAGGGTGGAAGCAAGGACAGGCAGCCTGGGAGGAATACAGAGAAACTGTCTGGGCAGCCAAGGATCAGGTTAGGAAAGCTAAAGCCCAGACAGAGTTAAATCTGGCGAGGGGTGTCAGGGGCAACAAGAAACCCTTCTGTAGGTATATCAGTGACAAAAGGAAGACTAGGGAAAACGTGGGCCCACTCAGGAAGGAAATGGGAGACCTGATGACGCAGGACACGGAGAAGGTGGAGCTACTCAATGACTTTTTTGCCTCAGGCTTCATTGGTAAAGACTAACCACACCGCCCAGGTTGCAGAAGGCAAAGGCAGGGACTGGGAGAATGAGTTACTGCCCACTGTAGGAGAAGACTAGGTCCAAGACCAGCTGAGGAACCTGAAGGTGCACAAGTCCATGGGACCTGATGAGATTCATCTGTGGATCCTGAGGGAACGGGCAGATGAAGCTGCCAAGCCACTATCCATCATATTTGCGAAGTTGTGGCAGTCTGGTGAAGTTCCTGTTGTCTGGAAAAGGGGAAACATACCCCCCATTTTAAAAAAGGGTGAAAAAGAAGACCTGGGGAACTACAGGCCGGTCAAGTCTCACCTCTGTGCCTGGCAAGATCATGGAGCAGATCCTCCTGGGAACTCTGCCAAGGCACATGGAAAATAAGGAGGTGATCGGTGGCAGCCATCATGGCTTCACTAAGGCCAAATTGTGCCTGACAAATTTAGTGGCCTTCTACGACAAGGTTACAGCACTGGTGGATAAGGGGAGGGCAACAGATGTCATCTACCTGGACCTGTGCAAGGCATTTGACACTGTCCTACATGACATCCTTGTCTCTAAATCGGAGAGACATGGATTTGACAGATGGACCACTTGGAGGATAAGGAACTGGCTGGACGGTCACACTCAAAGAGTTGTGGTCAACAAGTTGATGTCCAAGTGGCAAGCAGTGATGAGTGGTGTTCCTCATGGGTCGGTACTAGGACTGGTACTATTTAACATCTTTGTTGAGGACATGGATGTTGGGATTGAGTGCACCCTCAGCAAGTTTGCTGATGACACCAAGCTGTGTGGAGCGGTCGACATGCCGGAGGGAAGGGATGCCATCCAGAGGAACATGGACAGGCTTGAGAGGTGGGTCTGTGCCAACCTCATGAAGTTCAACAAGGCCAAGTGCAAGGTCCTGCATGTGGGTTGGGGCAATCCCAAGCGGAGAATGGATTGAGAGCAGCCCTGAGGAGAGGGACTTGGGGGTGCTGGTAAATGAGAAGCTCAACATGAGCCAGCAATGTGTGCTTGCAGCCCAGGAGGCCAACTGCATCCTGGGCTGCATCAAAAGAAGCGTGGCCAGCAGGTCAAGAGAGGTGATTCTGCCCCTCCACTCCACCCTTGTGAGACCCCACCTGGAGTACTGTGTCCAGCTCTGGAGCCCCCAACGTAAGAAGGCCATTGACCTGTTGGAGCAGGTCCAGAGGAGGGCCACAAAGATGATCAGAGGATTAGAGCACCTCTGCTATGAGGACAGGCTGAGAGAGTTGGGGTTGTTCAGCCTGGAGAAGAGAAGGCTCCAGGGAGACCTTATAGCAGCCTTCCAGTATCTGAAGGGGGCCTACAAGAAATCTGGAGACGGACTTTTTACAGGAGCATGTAGTGATAGGATGAGGGATAATGGTTTTAAACTGAAAGGGGGTAGATTTTGATTAGATATTAGGAAGAAATTCTTTACTGTGAGGGTGGTGAGACACTGGAACAGGTTGCCCAGGGAAGTTGAGGGTGCCCCATCCCTGGAATTGTTCAAGGTCAGGTTGGATGAGGCTTTGAGCAACCAGGTCTAGTGGGAGGTGTCCTTGCCCATGGCAAGGGGGTTGAAACTAGATGATCCTTAAGGTCCCTTTGAACCTAAACCATTCTATGATTCTACGATTCTATGTCCTGTATTACACAGTCAAGTCTTGTGTCTCATATGAAAAGCATATGGGACATAGTTTTCCACATATTTTCATAGAAACCAGGCTGTTTTTCAGATCCCCAGTAAACCGGAAAAATGACATAGTACATACATGGATAAAACCTGCATGTATAGCAGATGCAGTACCAACTACAGTGTATTTGATCTCCATGTGTAGAACTGTTACACAGTCCCAAACTGTCCTGAATTCCAACATTTAGTATTTAGGACTTTCAACCCTACTTTTAGTAAAAGAAAATTAACTAGGGAAAAAAAAGACAAGATAAGAAAGCTTCTCTGTCTTATTTCTAATCCTGAGTACTGAATTACTTCATTCCCCCAGCTGTAATATGGGGCAATACTTACTAAACCATCTGCCACTTAATTTTTTTAGAAACAGATGCCTCATTCTGGCATGGAAGAGCCAGCAAAGACATGGAATTTGATGAATGAGCATTTAATGAATGAGTTTATGAACACTGAGAAATCAATGTGAGGGAACCAAGTTTCACTTACTGTAAAGCCTGATTCTCATTTGGACCAGCCATGAAAGCCAATATTTTAACTAGTGGTGACATGTCTTGAAAATACTTCCAATTGTTTAACTAGTCCAGTGAATGTTTGGTGAGAAATCTGAATCTTTAAAAAAAATCCTCACTGTGTAACGTTAATGCAAATGGCAACTGGTTGAGGATTCACACATTCTGGTTTACTTTTAAAGTACACTTGTATTTCAAATAAAGACAGTTCTTGGCCACTGTCCATGTCATTAACAGCTTTAAAAGCCTTGGGCCATCCTCTGTGAGCAGACACAGGGTATCTGCAAATTATAATAATGAAGAACAGACCCACATTTTGTTTACTTCAGCAGCTTCTAAGCATTGTGCACAGTAGACACGTCAAAAAAAGGTTCTGACTGATACTAGAAAAGTCTTCTAAATTAGAGGCCCACAGTTTGCCCTTAAAGCATTGCTTTTTTCTTAGTCCTCCAGGCTATCAGTTTATTGAAATCACTATCTTAAAAGTATGTGTTATTTTTCTTTATTGGGTGTACTGCAGTCTCAAATTGTGGGCCAGCAGAGTTAGGTAAGAGGTAGGTGAGTGCAGATTTTCCTCCACCCTATTGCAGAACCGCAAGGTAAAATATATGAATACAAAGGAGCCCACTTCACATAGAATAAATGTTCCAAAATAGAAGTTTTAAAAGTCAGAAAATAATCTGTCTCAAGTTAATAAAAAACAAGAGCAGTCTGATTTTGATGTAAACTTTGTGGCTTGTTATGTTGATGATGTCTATGAAGTGCATTTTTTAGATTATTCATTGTAAACATGTTTAAATAAGTATTATTTTTTTTAAAACTCTGAAAACAAAAGTAGCAATTAAGCTATTGATAGCTGAGAATAATTTGTCTGGTTGTAAACGTCTCAGCCACGCAGATTCACATGTGGGCAATAATAGTCTATGAACCACAGTCTCACTCTAATGCTTTTAGTAATAGGACCAACTATATTCTTTTGCATGTCACTTGTAGAATTAATAATATAAAATGAAGTTGTTCCACTATTGCAATGAAATCTAAAAACATAAT
Source organism: Burhinus oedicnemus (assembly GCA_008921705.1). NCBI lineage: Eukaryota > Metazoa > Chordata > Aves > Charadriiformes > Burhinidae > Burhinus > Burhinus oedicnemus. The sequence goes on along the minus strand of VFFE01007633.1, from coordinate 2,159,073 downwards.
AATTTCCATTATTAAAACCACTGCTGCATTATATTGAAATAATTATGGTTAGCAGTTTGCAGGCATTAATATTAGCTTGTGGCTGACAGTTTTAATTTCATGGCTGTGAGAAGACGCAAGAATTATTTCAAATATATTAATTATGTTTTTATCATCTGAAGAGGGATATTTTTTCTATAAGCACTTTTCACATGGAGGTCCAACATAAACATTTTTCTTTCTTTCAGCAAAGTGATAAGGTTTAGTGAAAAAAATTAAGAGATGAAAAAGCTTATTAGGTCACTTAATTCTTACTGCTGCCAGTACAGGATTTTCTTTTACATATTTCAGTGTTTTGCCCATCTATATTAAATTACTCATGCAACAGGGATTCTACCGCTTCTCATGAGAGGCTTTTCTACAGCCTCATAGATCTTAGCCTCAGAAAATATTTCTTGATACTCGGTATGAAATTAAAACAAAGTTTAGGCCATGACTCCTAACCGTTTCTCTGCCTGCTGTAGTCCTGCCTGGAATACTTAAGAGCTGGCTGAAAACTCAGTCAGCTGCTAGCCCATCCTTCCACACTATGGGCTGCAGTAGGGCTCCAGAACAGGCACTCCTTAAACATTTCAAGTGACATTTACCAAAGCTCTTAACCTTGAAAAATGGCCCTACAGCATAAAAGAATTCTTTTTCCAGGGTGAATAATCTATTTAGAACCAATTTCTTGGTGGACTGTTTTTTAATCAATTCATAGTCCAAGTGAATCCATTACTGAAAGAGATGAGAGTCAAAACAATAAAGTTTGGATATAATAGCCCAAAAGTTGTAATAAAATGAAAAAATACCAATAATATACTAACAACGGCACTTTAAACACTGTAAGACAATGAAACACATCTGAAAGGTGGAATAACCGTCATTCTTTCAGTAAGTCAAACGAGATCTTTTAGCAAAAGACAAGAAATCAGGTGGTTTTATCCTCAGTTCTCATCACCTTCTGCAGAAAAGTGGTTTGGAAAAGGCTCCTGGCCTTCCATGCAGTTTACAGCAATGAGGTTCTTACAGTAAGAATAAAGCCAGCATTTGTACTGTCCAGCAAACTTCATGACAATCATTTCACCCAACGTCAGGCCCTTTCATCTGAGCTTGTTACTCAAGAGTCCCCTTCTGATCAACAGAGAGAAATCTCTCTGACTCTACATGGCAGCCTTGGGGGACCTGATCTTTGTATTTAATCAAAGAAAACCACCTTGACACGCTATGGAATGATACAATCTTCATTAATAGAAGAGGAAAATATTCTAAGCTGGCTGAGTTAGGAGATAGTCTTCTAATTGTCATGGCATCATCTAGTAAATATTTTAACTTTAATGCATGCATTTTACTTCTTAAAAATGATACTTGACTGGGCAAGCAGGCAAAGGCAGGCAGAAATTCGTAAAATAACATCAGCTGACCATTAATTTGATGAACTAGATACAAAGTTACTTATGTTCAAGAAAAATGCTATTCACTGAACATTGCTATTACCAACATGCTACAAGCTACAGCCGAAGCAGTAACAACTGATTTAATACTAAAGGTGAAGGCTTATTAGAATTTGATCCCAGATTTGACTGAAGATATTGACTTAAAAGTCAAGTGAGAACATACAACTAAAAGCAAGACCTTCTATACTCACGTTTAAACTGAAGCTAGTAAGCTAAGATTGAACTATTTGGTAGGATTTGTAAATGTAAGTCAGTTTGTCTGTGGCTAGCCTGAATGGGGATTCAGGTTCAAACAACACAGACATCACCCATGACAGTCTCCAAATCTCCTGTACATGTATTTCTAGTGGCACAAAATAAAGATTCTCAAAGATTTGAATCTTCTTTGTGTAGTGAAACTAGTCAAGTAATAATTCAGATTTAGATAAAGTGAAAGACCAGTAAGAGGACTTTCTAATTAGTTTGTGTTGGGAAGAAAATACACCATTTAAATGATAGGATACTCAGAAGAGATTTGATCTTCTGTACACATTCCACTGGAGATGGAGAATTATCTTTCCCGCAAATGATTTGTTTGGAGAGATAAAGAACAGACTGTTACGCAGCCAGTGAGGTACTTATGTTAATATTTACGTAGCAACAGGGGTTTCGCTAGATAGTCGTATGGAGGCAAGGAGTCCAAGCTCCAAGGAGCCCTAAACTTAGTATCGGTATGCAGGTAATCTTTCTCCTGTCCCACACGGGTTCTGATGCCTCACTAAACAGGGGAAAAAAATACTTCAGTTCCTTCCTTTGCCTGTACAGCAGTAAGACCAATGATAAAAAGAATGCCAGTTTTTGTGGCAGAATCAGCAAGAGGGTGGGCACTGTTGTTGAGAACTGTTACTGAACTATGTTATTAGTATTGAAAAAAGCAAAGAGTTATCATTATGGAGTGTAAAAATAGTTTGCAGTTGCTCTGTCCTCTTCAAATTACACATCCATAATACAGTTCAACAAATATGAATATATGAAAATACGCTGCAAATATTTTTCTTGCACTCTCCATAAAAAGGTTAGCGTATGTACTGTATTTTTTTCTTGAGGGAAACAGATGTCAGGAACTAGGTACCTTAGTGTTGCCATAAATGTCCTCTCTCTCTCTGAAAGCTTTGTTTATTCCTCTTACACAGTTTCTCACTTCCTTTTCATTCTCTCTTTGACATCAGTTTATCTTTGAATTCAGATTCTTAACTTGACCATGCTCTTCGGAAGTATGACATGCTGTTATTATCAAATAAGTGTGCTATTACCAGATGAGAGAACCTTCCGCTAACCTGAATGACTGCTTACAAGAGGAAAGGTTTAAATCACAGGGACTGAGGTTATTTGTAAGGCTAGATTACTGTCAACTGCTTAGACATTTTAAAAATACATTCCTTTAAACAAACGGCATATGCATTTTTCTTTAAGATGTCAGTAAGGCAGATTTCTCATTTTCCAAAAGCCTTCTGGATTCCCTCACAGTCTGCTGCCTTTTCACATCAACATAATACAACTTTCACATTACACAACAAAAGTCAAAACCTTACATAAAGATTTTAGGTTTAAATTATCCAAATGCACAAAATGGTAATTAAAAAGACATTTTTCAAAGAGCATATAAACAGTATATGAGCATATAGCATAAGAATATCTGTTACTTTTTTCACATATAATTCAATAATGAAGAGGAAATATGCATGTGCTATGGAAACAATTTTTAAAAACAGGTTTTAAAGGCCTTACTAGCGCTAGTTGCTACACATTAGCACGCAAGTTATTTCATTCCGCTTCAAAGTGATGGTAACCTGTTTAAACAAGTGCTGTTATTATGTTTTGCCCAGTAGAGGAGATAGACAGGGCACAGCACTTAAGACTGTCAAAGATACTCAGCAGTCCAATTGTAAGATCCTCTACATTAGGTGTAATTTCCATGTTAATTTTGAACTCATGCTATTTGAGGTTAAGATGTAATTACACTTGGTACCAGCTGAAGTTAGCTGTCATCACATAACTCTGAAGAGAATGAGCACAGGCTTTGGGCACTACAGCCAAACAATACAAAAATGTTAAGGAGGAAGGACATACAGCAACTATTCTTCATAATCCTGGGACTCACTTCCTACTTCTGTATGTGGATGATTCATCTTTCAAAGGTTTAAAATAACATTCATTATTAAAAAATGCTCACAGTAAAAGAAACTACCATCTGTCCTACAATAGGAACTTCATTAATACATTGTGAGAATCTTCTTAGATATCTGCATACATTATTTGTATAGACTACAGTTTTATAGATATTTGTGTATTCTGGTTTAGATATCCATTAAAAATTTGGATTGATAAAGGGCATCACTATAAAAGTAATGAAACGGTAAAAACTAAGAAGCATTTTGCATTTAAGAAGGTTTTGGAATGGGCCAGTGATAATGACAGGAATTTCAAAACACATTCATTCATGTTACCGTTGTTGGTCAAGATGTGCTACCACAAAGTCCCAATCTAAATTAATATGACCTATTATATTGTAGGTATGGTGGCATCTACAACATACTAAGCATATACACATATGGGAACACTGGAGCAGGTTGCCCAGAGAGGTGTTAGATGCCCCATTCCTGGAAACATTCAAGGTCAGGTTGGACGGGGCTCTGAGCAACCTGATCTAGTTGAAGATGTTTCTGCTTATTGCAGGGGGGTTGGACTAGATGACCTTTAAAGGTCCCTTCCAACCCAAACTATTCTATGATTCTATATAATATGTATATAAATAAGTATATAATTTATTTTAATGTTAATATCATCTCAGTCAAAAAGCCTTGAGCAGATGTTATATAACAAAAGTAGGCTATCAAAATAAGTCTCTAAGTGGAAAATATGGTCACATTAAATGTCAGATTAACTGAGAAAAGACATCCCAAGTATAACCAAGACAGTCCAAGAAAGCCAGTCCAGTCAGCGTCTGCAAAGTAAGCAATGAAGCTGACGAATTTGGTAGGAGGGGTACTGAATTTAGAGCTTCCAAAAATGAAAACCAATTAGAAGCAATTAAGTAGATAGTCTACTCGAGTAAAGCTCTGACAGTTGTCTAAAAATACTTATGAAAATAAAGTTGAATGTAATTTACTAAAAGCGGTAGAACTACTACAATAAGCTTCATAAGCAAGTCACATTTGAAATGTTATGGAGGAACCAGACAGAGTATGTTACAAAATTCAATGTGTAGATGATGAGGATCAGCATAGGAATTTTAGGGACATTAATAAAAGCATAGCATCAAAAAAAGGAGGAAATAAAATGCCAAAGGAACACAGGCACATAAACATAACTTGCAGATTATAGATTTAAATGCATTGAAGGATAGTGGCAGTATCAACTGTGAAAGAGAAAAAGGGGCTAGCATGCAAGCATTTCCAAGGGAAGATACCAAGTCTGGTTTTGGCTGCATTATGCTTCCACTAATGGTGTGACATCCAGGAAAAATACCGTGTACTGAAATGATGGATTGGATGTCACAAGGCAAGATGGGAACAAACAGACTGAGTCACCAAGACAGAGTGGTAACTGAAATTCTTAGTGGATCAGATTATTGACCTCTTGTCCCTTCAGCAAAAGTACAATATGAGAATTAGTGGGTAAATGCCCTCTCTTGAAAGGAAGGGCACTCAAAGGAGACGTGAGGGAACGTCAGAGATGGAACATAAAGACGACTATGAATTTGCAAGATGTTACACCAGATGTTCTGAGTGATTAGACTTAAGCAGCAGCTGAGAAAGTGAGAGGAATTCTGAGATTTTGCTAAAGAAGTCACAAGAGACTGATGGAGAAGTTCAGACTGAATAAAAAGGAAAATAGGCAAATGGTGGGAGAAAGAGAAACAATTGGTAAGATATTACCACTAATTTTAGAAGTGCTAAAGAACTGAACTATGGGTCTTGATGAAAACGATTTGTTTTGGCTAATCAGAAAACATAATAATCTGGCACTCCTGTCTTTCAAAGAGAGTGTAAGATCTCAAAACAGATGAAGATTTTCAGCAGACTAAAAATCTAGTAGGGTCCAAGATCCTGTTCCCTGTTTTTTAAGTTACAAGTTCATGAGTGTTGTCCTCGTTGACATTTGTTCCTGAGAAACATGCTAAAATACACCCAGTGAAAGAAAATATTTTGAAGCCAGCAAATGCAACTACCATAAACCAATATTAAAGTACTAGGAACGAAAGGTGGGGATTGAACATTGAGTGTCAAAATGTGAGGAATGTAAATACCAGGAATATATAAAATACTTCATAATTTATTCCAAGTTTCAGATAATTTTTCATCTCAGATTTGATTTTGAAGTTCCATATTCTCACACTACAGCATTTTCATTTATATTTGTAGATCAAATATCCCTATAAGAATGCAGCACCAAAACCTACTTGTTTACATTGTTCTGCCTTTATTTTGGACATATTTCATTACGTATTTTTCCCTTGCTAAAACAAGAAAACTGCTGAGAAGAGAACTTGCTTATCTACTAAATCAACATCTTGAAAGTTTTAGGTGGAAAAGTCTGCAGATAGCAGACTAAAGCCAAGTCAATCTTTTCTTACATTACCTCGAAAACTTTTATGCTTTCTTTTCTATCAGAGATCTCACAAGATCTCTCTCTGTATTTGCCTGTCAAACAGAAGCTGTGCAGCTGTAAGTAAAATGATAATTGGAAAGATAATGTTAGTGGTATTCAGGCATCTCTCTCAAAGCAGCTTAGTCATACGCTGTATGGAATAAAAACAGGATTGGCTGAGTAAGGGAATTTACTGTTTCCCAGGAAAGGAAATTGCCTGCAACACATCTGGCAAAACGTTCTAAATGTTTAGTTCTGACAAAATATACATTTCAGCTCTTCTTATAAGGTGAGTTCTGTAGAGTGGGTATCTTCTTTCTAAAAAGGGAAAGATCTAATTTGTACTGTAAATATACCAAGCCACTATTTGCTATCTTATGTCAAATACTATATACACTCAGCTATAAAGCAAGCAGGAAATCACAGGCAAAGCAGTTATATATTTCAGTTTGCAGAATAAATGTACCACTCCGTATCAACAGCAGAAATAAAAGATGACGAGAACAACGAACATGAAAAAAACACTGAGAGGAAGCAACTGGTCTGAATTACAACTTTTTACTCAATTTCATACTGGCATGTATAAGATTCCATGCCAAATTATTTACATTCCTTCCTACTTCAACATGTCTAACAATGAGATGTTCCTTCTCGTAACTGACGGGAGACAGATCTTCTCTCTCATTCAGCTTTTCTGGAATAAGCCCTGCCCTGCAAGCAGACTTGTTATTATGCCTTTGAGGCTGAGCAAAAAGGCTGTATTCAGGCATCTTCCTTCCTCTGCCTCAGTTTTCAAGGACAAAAATGTATTTAACTTGCCTTACTTTTCACACCAGTTTTCTAAATTTAGCTGTTACTACTTTCTTTCCCCCTGAACTCTGACTGGCTTTGACTCCCTGGGGAGGCACAGAAGACCACTTCCTCCTCCACAGCTGGGAAAGCTGCTCCCAAAGGGATGGAAAGGGTGAAGGATCACAATCAAATGCTCCAAAAGATGCACCAAATACGGCACTATCCTGTAGTGAAGGGTTAAAGGGATGTATATTTATTTTGTTGGCAAGGTGAATGCTCACTAACTTTCTTGGGCAGTGGGAAAGAGCACTTCATTAAAGCAGTATGAGTCTGTTGGACCCAGATGGGGAAACAGCAAAATCCTCCCTCAGTTATGGGTGCGTGTTGGGGTTTGTATTCCAGTTATTGCCCTGGAAGTATTGAGGAAAAGTTGGGGAAAACATTACCATGGTGAAGCTCAGAGTGTCACTCCAAGAGCTAGACGAGACGCACAGCAGAGTAGCTAACTGGTGGTGCCTGGTAAGGGTCTTCCGTTAGTAATTTGTTGTCACTTCTCAGAATAATACCTGCACTTCCCATACCTTTTCCCTGAACTGCTGCCAGCTGCCATAGCAACTGGCCATTCATTCATCCAGTCAAAAAAAAAACCCCAAGACCAAAAACCCCCAAAAACCCAAACCCAGCCAAAAAAAACAGTACAAGGTGAATTAGTTTCTTTTTCCAGTATTCATACAACCACAGTTCTCCCTAGTGGAGGTCCAAGGTACAGCAAGCCTTCTCAGGCAGCCTCCAAGTTCAGTTTTGTTCCTGGCCCCGTTACGGCTCAAGGGCCTCCCAGGGTCAGGCATCGGCCTTTCCGAACGGAAAACAGACTCCAGTTCAAACCTTTAGAGACACTCCAGTCTCTCCTCAAAAACCCAGCAAAACTGGGCTGCCAGATTATGTTGGTGATCTGACTCACCAGTGTGGCACACAGATGGCAAGCTTCGTAGCAATTCAAAAACTGTCAATTTAAACACGCCTCTCATGGAAATCCTGCCTAATGAGTTCTCGGCATTGATTAAATCTTCTCTTTTATATATGTAGAGTCCCTTGAGTAGATGTCTAATAATTAAAAACAAAACTTTGAAAAGACTACACTGGCCAATCTCATCTTTCCCTTTAATGTCTGAGGGATTAAAGAAATGCATGAAAATACAATCAGAAAGATTAAGATTATCTTCCAGTTCCTCGTCATCTAGGAGAGAGATGCTTTCAGAGCTGAAGCATTCTTATTTTCAGCACTACTTTATTTAGGGCTGTATATTCTTTGGACTAGCTGTGAGAGGAAAAGAAAGGAAGGAGCAGACCAGTTTAAGGACAAATACAAGTCACACCAGGAAATTCTCATTTAACTTAGAAAATTAATAAAAAATATTCAAATAAAAGAAAACATTGAATTTGAATGTCTGGTTAGCTGTCTAGAAATGCTTCACACGGTCTAATGCATAAATCTAATCCTACCTACATGCTGTCCTCATTGCATAATAGTAGGTTTCTCAACTACCTTGCAAAAGACTGGTATTCACATGGAATTAACCATTCTTTCAAAGACTTCAATATATTGAAAAGCAGCAATCGCTATGGAGAAAGCTTTTGAAACTTCGTTACCAATGCAGGTAGCTGTCACATTAATTTGCTTTGCTATTGCAATACAAAGTTGAAGGGATTGAGAACGCATAATTTCTATGTACAAATATGTACATTTTGTAGAAAATAATCTTGACTGTATCCCAAGTTCCAAACATATTCCTCCATTTCCTCTAGCTGGAAGGATGAACAACGGCAGATGAACGCTCCACGAGGAGAAAATCTGACAAATTTGTTCCACAGGTCACAGTCTAATTTCAGCCTTTCTGGAAGGTTCCAGAATTGAATTCTAGACATTTTCTGTTCCAGAGGTAACTATGTATTTGTAAAGAAATCCCAACAGCTTCCAACAAGGTAAGGCATGCATTTTAGCTGCTACAACTATTTTTGACAATACCTAAACACAATTTTCGTGATTTAAAAGGTAAAAGCCACATTAATACACTGTACGAAATATAGCAAGTTGTGTAAGAAAGTCTGTCCTAAGAGATCCTGAGGCATGCTGGGATTTTCCTCGTGTAAGAGAAACTTTGGTTTGTAGCTCATGTTTGACTAGCGTGGCATTCCCTTTGTTTATTTTAATGATGAAAAATCTATAGCTGCCAGACCCAGACCTAGCAAAACTCTTAGGCAGTTTGTCTTCAGGAGTCAGTATCCTATCGTGCTGGTTTCAAGAAGACATTTTCTAAAACAGTTAAGCAAACTTTTCCAAAATTTCAGTGGAATCAACTCTTTCCCAGGGTTTGGTAAGTTGGTTAGTAATTTTCTGCTTTTTCAAGATCACTGATCATAGCAGAGAAGATGGGAGTGGGAAGTAGGGGGAAGCTCCTTTTTACTCTTACAGATACATTTCAAATACTTTATTAGATTTTTCCCTCACCTTTTACAGGTATTTCCCACTTCCAAGGGCATGGAAGCGGGCTAGCGAAAGCTGACAGGGCAACTGCTATTCAGCCACGCCACTTCCTGAGGCATGCCGTACTGCCACTGCCTCTGGATAGGTATTCCCTTTGCCAGTCCCAGCTGACTTGTGATTTGTAACTCTTGCTAATGTTAGCACTTCCAAAGTTAGCCATTTAATACAGACAAAAAAGCCTTAAAAAAAGAAAAAAAAAAAAAAAGGCTTGAAAACACTTCACTCTGGAAAGACATGCCTAAAAATGAGTATTCATCTCAGAGATTCAGTAAAATACAAAGTCTGTGCTCGACCGAAAACTTTTAATTAAAACCCCTCTCTTGTTCTCTGTGCAAGGACGTGCCCAAGCCTGCTTTTGTATGCTTAGGACAGTGTCTTCCTCTGTAATTATACAATGCATTAAACACAAACGAAATTACATCTTGGTTCAGCGCATTTTAGAGAGAAAAAAAAAAATCTTTAAGAAGAACTAACAAGCCCAGGAACTTTTTTTTTTTTTTTTTTGGACAGCGTTTGTAAATGACTACCACCACCACGAATAATTTACAAGCGTAGTTGGAGGCTATCGGAACTGATTGCTCTGTCTAGGAAATTCTTAATTAGGGCCGCGCTGCAGGAATTCGCGGGGGTCCCGTTGCTGCCGGCTCCTCCCTGGGGTTTCCTCCCGCCGCTCCGCGCCCGGGCGGGCGCTCTGCCTCCAGCCCCGCTTTGCGGCTCTCCCCCCCCCCTCCCCAGCAGGAAGGCACTGGCGAAGCCGGGAGGGAGGAGCGGCTCCGCTCCACATGTCTGCCCGCTCCTATCAACTTATCATATAAGGGCAGGAAAGTGATCGATTCGGGTAGCGGGGCCGTAAGGGGAGAGCGGCAGGGCCGGGCGGGGAGGGGTCCCCCGGCTGCAGGGGGGCTCGCTTTTGCTTTCCGCGCCTGACAGCTGAGGGCAGGGCGGCGGGGGCCAGGACGGCACGCCTGCGGCTCGCCGCTGGGACGGGGAAAAAGCCCAGCCCTCGCTCAGGCGGCACATGGCAGCAGGGCAGCGGGCTGCAGCGCAGGGCAGCTAGGTCGGGGCTCTCGGGAGCGCAGCAGAGCACCCCGCGTTTGCTGGGTTGCCGCCGGAGTTAAAATGCAGCTGGCTGCTTACTTCTTCTGGGGCTGCGGTGTTTTCTTAGCTTCGGGATACAACTCCTTTAGTAAGAGCATGGAGACGATAGGCAAGAAGCAGTACCAGGTTCAGCACGGGTCGTGCAGCTATACCTTCCTTCTGCCCGAGACGGACAACTGCCGCTCCTCCGCTGCTTTCGTCTCCAACGCGGTGCAGAGGGATGCGCCTTTAGATTATGATGATTCAGTTCAAAGACTGCAACTACTTGAAAACATCATGGAAAACAACACTCAGTGGCTAATGAAGGTAGGAGAATACCATTTCTGTTCTAAAAATCTTGTTTACGGTATCTTGTTACCTGTTTCATTGTGGGGTTTTTTCTTCTACCAGTTTCTCAATTCACAAAATGCATTATCGCAACTAAATTTTGGACCTACCTTGCAATCAAAAAGTTGTTTGAGAACGTGATTTTACTGACTAGCAAGGAACAGAGGACTGCACTGTTGGGCAGAGCTTGTGCTTTAAAGTTTGTCATTACATTTGAGTTGCTTGGACAAAAAGTACTTCCAGAGGCAGGCAGAGTGCAAGCGTGTCTGAAATTTCTGACATGAAGGAACCAGCTACTAATTTAAAATTAACTGACGAGGGCTGTTTTATCTCTGTTTAGAGAACACAGAATGGACCTTTATCTGAGGCATGTTTGAAAAACGTTATTTGAAACATGATTTCAAAACTTGCGTGCAGAAATTAACGTATTAAGCCCCACTGATAATGAATTGTAATTTTAATTCTAAGCAAGGACTGCAAGTCCGACTTGCAATGAAATTAGTCTAGTGAAGTGATAGAATTTCAAGAAGTTCATTAGAGGATATCCTTTGTGTCTTGTAACATTTCCACTCAAATATACAATATTCAAGGGAAAAATATTCTGGAAAAGGTGTTGCAGATGCCACACAGCTTCCTTTAATGCAACTCCATTGTAACTAAGAGAAAATGACGTTGATTGCCCAAGTGGCAACATTTGGAAAACTATACCTGAAGGAACAGAAATACAATTTATACTGCATAGGTTCTCAGTATTGCTGAAGAATAAACCTGATCACTATTCCAGATTTTTATAGAAACTCATTTGACTCTAAATGCTATACAGTTCAATAGATTTTGATTTAATAAACCTTTATTTCACCAGTGCCTGAAAAAGTGTGATAGTATAGTTTAATTGCATAGTAAATTTATGAGTGTTTGTGTCCCATACCAAGATGCTTATCTTCTAAGCAATAAATATTTTCAGGACTTAACTCAGCAGTTGACATAGTATCTCCAAATAAGTGTTCAAGTGATGTCACAAGACTTTTTTTCATAAAGAAAGAAATATTTGTTGCAAATGGAGAGAATTCACAGTTCTCGACAATGAGTAGTCACTTCTTACATGACTATAAAATAATTTTGCATTAGGGTTCACTACTCCCATCAGTTGCAAAGTTGCAGAACTAGCATGATACAATGAAAGAAACCTGCTAGTGAATTTGTGTGTAAGAAACAGCAGTCACGCTTCAAAGCAGAAAGCAGAGTGTTGTCATCTACCTGAAAATGAACCTTGAAGGTTAAATCCAAAATGCATACACTTGAAGGCTGCAGTGTGGGCCTCTAAATCTGTCTTTATGGGTTTAGGATGCTTAATTTAGACATCCAAATAATGTCAGTTCAGTAGCTTTTGTTTTTTTAATCTCACAGGCAAACATACTTCCCTCCCCATACTTACCTTTCTACTTATTAATTTACAATGCTCATTATTGTAATGTTAAGACCAACATTAACAGATGTGCAATGCAGGATGAGAAACACACAAAGTAAAACAGTCTAATCTACCCAGCTGCTAAGCAATTTCCTAACATAAATAGTAAAATCACACACAAGACTCCAGTGCTAAATGCCACTTAAGTAGGCAAACAGTATCATAAGTGGCATCAGGTAAACAGAAACCAGTAAGCAAATTCCAGCATCCTTATTTAGTAAAAACTATGCTTTTTTTCTGTCAGTCCCTGGGAAATCAGTTACAAGAGGAGTAGGATAAGTATATCTAAGCCATTCTTTGGGGGATCAAAAGGCAGATTTTCTGTTTTACAAGACAGAGAAACGTTTCCTTTATTTGAGCAAAGCTTTCCAAATAAGATGCTTTAGAATAGACTGATTTTTCTGTAGCTGTTTCACAGCTAAACATCCTGTAAAATAACTGCTGTTTGTCTTTTTCACTATTTTAACACCTGCTTTTTATCTTTATGTCATCTGTTTTGTTCACAAAGAGACTCCAACAAAAGTAGCTTTTCCTCAGATTTGCTTTGCTAGAGACACCTGGTCTGCAAGTGAAGATGAAAAGCAAACAATAACCTTTAAAGTTGCTTACAAAGTTTACTTGCTTTTTTTTTTTTAAGGTCACTAATACACGTTCCTAAGTTCAATTTACGAAAATATAATACCAGATTAATCAGGACATGGCGAAAAAAATATTGTTCACTTAGTTTTTATACTGTATTGAAAGTGTAATATAAGATTGATTAAAAAAATTACCTGACATTAACTTCTCAGCAATTGCACAAAAAACTGCTTTAGGTCTTGCTTTTTAAAAAAGTTTTTTTTTTTTTTTTTTCTCATTTAAGAGGCAGCACCTGGTTTGTTTTGAAGTTGTGTAGAAAACGCACATTACAAGCTTTTAGTGTGAATTAACCTTTAAATGTTGTTCCTGAAGTATTGCACATCCCAAAACATTTTTACACTCCTCCCCCCCTCCTGCCTTTAATCCATCAACTAAAGGAAACATTCTGTTTCTGAATGAACACTAGGCTGTATGAATGGAACAGATGGGAAGTGTGCGCTTCATCTGGTTAATGGACAAACACAATGGGAAGAAAATGAGTTACGTCGGTCCAGGTTCTTTTCTGATCTGCTCCTGCATAGGGAGCAGAAGACTTTGTTCTACAATTGCTACAAATTGCTGCTTCATGAAAACACATTTTTTTTTGGTCTGAGCTGTATTAATGCCTTATGCCACTACTGTACATACCATACATAAAACTGGAATGTCTTTTCAAAAGTAGATTACGTTTAAGCATTCAGATGACATACTAGAACAAACCACTATTCCGTCTAATCCAGTGTTTAGCAGTAAGCCAGTAAGCGATCCTGTAGAGCAAAGGCCAAAACCCTAGATCAGCTGTGCAATAATATACCTGAAATGAACTTTCTTCTTTGACTTTCCCTACCTTGGAATCAATCTGTATATTGAAGTGTAAGATTTTTTTTTTTAATGCACGTGTGGGCAGGGAGAAAAAAACGTCTCCATAATAAGATTTTCAATTAATTTGAGAGGATAGCAGATTGGTATACAGCTGAGGTACAAGACTGGAAATTTTAAATGTGTAAAGTTGGTTATTGCACTTGAGATTTTTTTTAATATAAAACCATCAGGATTTCAGATATTCCTAGAAGACAGGCAATTCCCCTAAGTTCCACAATTAAACAAATCTCTCTCTGAACTGATGGCAGGTTTACCATTTGGATCACAGCATTTCTACTCAAGGAACTGCATTTTTTCAGGATTTAAGACATTGAAATCACTGAATGCTGACTTGAATTTACTTAAATTTACTAGCATATAAACTAGATCCTATGACTCAGGAGATATGACTCTGTTCAAAGCAATAGTGTAAAAGAAACGGGTCATATTTTCGTAGGCTTTCCTGTTATAAACAGCTGAAAACAATGTATGATCAAATTGATTATAGCATATGGAATATAGGTAGTTTATTTGTAGTTTATCACCAGATCAAAAGATCAGAAAATAGACGTTTGTGCTGGGAGTCAACATTTAAACCTAAGACCAGAACTTCAACCTGAACCATCCCAGCAGACGAGGAGGGGGACACTTTGCTGATAGAGATGCAGTACCTTTGGATGCTCTGAACTGAGATTCGTTTTTCCTTGTCATGATATCCTGGAATCTAAAAACCCTTTGTCACTTTGAAACGTGTTTCTTCCCTAAGCACAACAAAATCAGATGTTTTAAGATGTATAGGAATGAATGCTTATAATTTTTGATGAGTAATTACCAATGAAAGGTTATAATTATTGTCATACTTGTACCAAACGTTGTATCTCAAACATGGAAAGATACGCTGACATGCCATCATCCAAAAACATCTGCACACGATGGACAAGGACAAATATATTGTACAGTGTTGGATTCTGAAGTACGCGAGACGATTCTGACTCTGAATCAAGAGCTGCATTCCTTTCTTAAGTAATGCATCTGTTTTCACTTATTGTGAAAAGTGCTTGTTTCTGTCTATCAACTATGTATTTGCTAAGCAAAAGAGTACTGGCAGGACCCAAAAGAAAATACTTTTTTACTTTCAGATTAGTCCATGTTACTGGATAAAGTTTCCACACTACTTTAAATGATCTGATGATGCAGTTCATTGTTATATCTCCTGTAGGTAAATTTCTGTGAAAGGATTTAAAATTACACTTTTGCATGTGTTCAAAAACTGTGTTGTAAAGACTATTTCTGCATCATTCCACAAATACCAAATTGGTGATACAGGTATGAAATTGTACAAAATCAACCAAGACGACTAGAGATTTTCTTGTACAGATCTACAAGACAAACTCGAAGTTGAGAGCTTGCCATCTCCAAGACGCTATCAGTAAAAAATGGGACAAACAGAGGCTTGTTTTACTGAACTAGTATCTTACTAGCATTCAAGATATGTTTTCTGTGCTTTGTTTGTTATTAATATCATCATAAACTTATCATCTTTGACTGGTCCAAACAGCAAACTGCGAGACTTTCTCTACAAATTATTGACATCAAGTGCTTTATTTTTCTTCTTTTTTCTCTTTCTTCAAGTGCACATATAGGAAATGAGCCTGGAGTTGCTTGAGTTGATAGTTCCCAGTCCTTTTTGTTTGCATACCCACTTATCATACAAAACTTAACAGCATAACCATTAGAAAATCTTAGAAACTTTTGCAGAGAGGCTGAGGTTCAGAATGGTGTTTCTTAAACAGACAATTATCTTGCTACTGCTCCTTTTTTGTTGTTAATTATGAACAAATTCAATAACCTGCATCTCCCCATAATTTAACAAGGAAAACAACTGGTATCATTTGCTTGATCCCTAATCACAAGAAACAAGCTATCCCGTATGTATTGCTTAGAACAGAATTTTGCCCAGAAGACACAAATATATATTTCTGACCTTCAAAATATGACATCTAGTATCTTCAGTGACTGTATTATACTGTCCTTTTCACACTACAGTATTTGTGGTTTTGAAAATACACCACTTTATACTTTATTTGATTTACAGTACTTCTTACAATAAACCAAGGCAGCTTAGTAAACCACTACTTATTTAACAAGCTTTTACATACTTTAATGCAAGAACCTCCTGTTGCATCTGTTATTTCATGGAATTTTACATAGCTTTCGCTGAAAGCCTGGATGGGGGCAAAGTAAGACTCTATTCCTCCACCATTTCCATTATTATAGGGCTAGACATGCAAAATGCTGCCAACTGATTTAGAAGATATTGTCTCAGACCTTTGATTAGGGTCTACAACAGAGAGGTGCCACTCTCGAATCCTTCTCTGGAGCTTAGCAAACCCAGAGTTTCATCAGATGACTCAGTCTATCTTAATTAGCTCCCTAGAGTAAGTTCAGTCTGTCTCTTCAGCCTGGAAGAAAGAGAAATAATGAATGGAAAACTTAGAAGAAATCCCCCTTGAAGAGGCAGATTTATCAGCATTGCTGAAGAAGTTGCAAAAGCTAGCGTGCTGCATGGCCCTCATCCTGGCATACTGCTTTGGCACTAAAGTTTGTAAGCCTCAGAATCAAAAGACAATAGGTAGAAAGTAGAAATGTGGACTAGGCTGCGAATATGATATGATATGAATAGATAGATAAACATTATGCTTCCCACTTGGTAAAACAGCTTAGGTACAAGAGTCAAATCGGGACTGACGGCCTATCCAAAGAGTTTGGCGTCTCCCCATTCCCACATCCTGACAGAATCATAGAATCACAGAATGGTTTGGATTGGAAGGGACCTTCGAAGATCATCTAGTCCAACTCCTCTGCCATGGGCAAGTACATCTCCCACTAGATCAGGTTGCTCAAAGCCCCATCCAAACTGACCGCGAACACCTCTGGGGATGGGGCATCCACAACTTCTCTGGGCAACCTGTTCCAGCATCTCACCATCCTTATTGTAAAAAAAATTCTTCCTGGAACAGAAGATGCAAGTTGTACTTCAGAGAAAAAAAGGGTTCCGGCATCTAGTTAGTGATAAGATACTGATGGGAGCCTTACGGATACCCGTACAGACTGCAGAAGGGAAGAAGGGAGAAGATGGCTCTTGAATAATAAGGTATTTCATGTATGTACTAGTATATGAAACAAGGATGTCACACATAGAAAATATGTTGGTAGTCCAAATGCACCCTAGGAAATCTCTCTCTGGTAATAACAGCTAAACCACCGAGAAACTAATTTGTCAGTGGGCCATAAGTATCAACAGAATCTTCAAGAAAAGGAGAGTTTCTATGGCACTGAAGAAGAAGTTTCAGAAATAAGCACAGACAATTTTATCTGCCATTTTATTCTTTGAATTTCTCAGACTAACCAAATATAAATTACAGGTGAAAAAAATAATAGGCACATCAGATAATCTCATAGGGCTAAGCACCTGGAAAAAAATGGGTATGGCATAGTAATTTAATACTCAGAAATGCCTTAGAGATATGGCACATTCCACAGTGGAACAAATTAAGCCAAATAACCTCACAGACACACAAAAAGTGAAAAATTGCTTTACAACTGGAAATACTGTGATCATTTCACTTCCTTTAACAGACATATCTTTAGGAAATGGGGCAGAGGAAAAAAGAATTGTATTTATTTTCTAATGAGAGTTAATGAAATACTGTTCGGTGAACCTAAAGTCTATTCCAAGTAAACTAAGCTCATAGGAAATGTTAAAGAATTCTTAAAGTTACAAAATCCAGATCCATGTTTTGTATAAAAAAAATCCCACACCTAAATAGTTCTGCAAATGCTCACTGTGTCTGTTTTCAAGCTGCCTAGGAAAATACATTACTGCTCCTTAAATACCTTTTTTTTTTTTTTTAATGCTTACCGCATTCCAAATAATTACTGAAAATCCTATTAGTTTTTTATCTGTTTGTGGAACAGGTTAGCCCTAAAATTAAATGTTGTTTACAAAGCTCAGCAAATGTATCCTGCAATTTGTATGATTAGGAGATACCTGTCTGTTTTCATTCCAGCTTCCAGCACATTATGGCTTAGTCTGGACAAAGAGAGGGAAGCTACAGGAACTTTTCTACTGTCTTTACATTGCCCATATGAAGCTTTATCAGTTTATCTAATAATCTTCCAGGAGCCTACTAAGGTAATTACAAGGTCTTACTGCTAAAAAGAGAAGGCTGATAGAATATGTGACCTTCTCGCTGTTAACTTTTCTCTCTGTTAGTAAAAGTATGGATGGAAATCTAGAATTCTTCACAGAGTTACATTATTCACAGAAGCTGTAAGGAGTGAAAAATTTCCCTCTCTAGATAAGCAAATACTTCAGAATTCTTAGATGACAGCAACTTTCTTTCCAGTTCAGCTCTCTCATGAGATTCCTGTTAAACCCAAGTGGCATATAGTGTCCTAACTTTGCTCAAACTCCCTATAATACTGTAGGGGAAAAATTTACCTTTTCAGTTTTGTATTTGTGTTCAGGTCTCAAGTATTGTGATAGAGCTTAAAAAGAAAAGGAAACTATATAGGGTTCCTTTACTCTCTGGGGAACAACATAATCAACTTTCTATCATTGATTTTGGTCAGGGATTAAAATCAGTGTGTTGTGGTAACACAGCTGAGAGCTTAACAGACTATTTTATTGAATAGCTAGCTATGACATCTTACTATTTAGGTTTCCAGAAGGGGGAAAAAATGCCTTGCTTGATACATTACAGCTCTCTCAGTGTTGCCACTGAAATTCTTTAAGAGGCATTCAATTTATAGACTCTGTAGTACCTTTTAATAATGTAATTATCAAGAAATTGAAAATAGGTATGTGCATTTCAAAAGCTGTGCTAAAGCATACATGAGGACCAGAATAATTCAGCATAAAGTCAAAACTAGCATATTAGAGCATTCTGGTGTGGTACAGCATAATCAGTCACACAGCTGTCATCATTTCAGCTACTTCAGAAGCAATGTTTTAGTATGCTTTTTGAAAAAAGTGTTTGCCAAAACCATGTGAAAACACACTAGGCAAATGTTTGCTCTTTAATTATCACTCCACTTAATAGAACTTTTTGACAGGGAGAAAAGTTAGAAGTTCTCATCTTTGGAGAAAGAAAAATTGTATCCATTTAAAAATGGTGGGATCTTCTCCAAATCTCTAGTATAAAAATGAGTGAGCAGTGTATTAAGCCCTGTCCAAACAGCAGCTCTGCAGACCTGTTCATTCTCACGCTGCAAGCAGTAAGAGTCATTCACCTCATGTACTCAACGATATCAGCTTCATCGCTATGCTTGCTTTTTGGGTCAGGCCTGCACCTGACGTGTATGATCCTGGAAGGAAAAAGCCTCTTTTGTTCCATTCTGTCAGGGTGTGGGAATGGGGAGACACCCAGCTCAGTGGAAAGGACATTTCCTGGGCAATAGCCATAGCCCTTACCCCACCAGCAGCTCCCTACATATGATATGACGTCAGTCTACCGGAGGCCTGCCTTTCATCATGTGACCTGATGTATAGTCTTACACTGAGGTATTTGAGTACGCCAAGAGGGTTAATTTTGATAGCTGGCACCTAAAAATCATTTTATCTCCCTCCAAAGAGCTTGTAGAGATCATACTAAGACACTTCATACAATTCCTTTAGGTCCTTTCCTTGGAACTACAACATTATGTTCTGTACAACACTTTTCTCCCCCATTTCTGCTTGCAGGGTGTAACCACCTGCAAGGTAGTAGTTCAAACCCACCATTTGGACGTGAAATGTAAACCAGCCCCTTAAGGAGAATGTGTGAATCAGTCAAGAAGCAGTAGCCTCGTTTTTCCCCAGCATCAGCTGTCAACTGACGATCTCAGCTGTGCAAAAAGTCAACATTCAAACATCAAAAAAGCTGTAGATCAAGACTGAAATATAAGTAACAATGGAAAACACACTTGCTATACTTTCCTATTGTATTAAAAGATATCCTGTCCATTCAGACATTTCAATATTCAAGAAAATTCCCTGGTAAAGACTTAATGAAACAATTTCCATGTTTTTGCTTTTCTTTTCAGAAAGCTTTGCTATAAACAGGGTAATTCAGTTATTCAAAGGGAACACCAACTTCCACTTTCTTAACATAACTTTAAAAAAATGGATAAAGTAGGCAAAAGACAGCTTAAGTGAATGACTAAAACCAGACAAAATCTTGTATTTTTCTGCATCTAAGGAATTGACTTAAATAAAACTAAGCTTCCTTGCGTGAGGTCTGAACTTTGACCATATTAACTATCCCTGTGTTTTCACTTATGTCAAACTTCCATCCTGATGCCAGATTTTCTGTCAGATATGATTGCCTATAAAGTAATAGTAAATTAAAGAACCCTGTTGTAACTGCTACTGGAGCCTTACTGGGAATGTTTTCTGAAAACTACTCTGACATGATGAAACAAAGTTCAAATAACTAGAAGGTAAACCCCAAGACTAATAACCTAACCCTTAGAAAGAGTATAAACTGCAGCATGTATAAACAATCTGACCCTGTTGAAGTCTTGCCACATACAAGCAAGGACTCTGACAACTACAGTTTACCAGCTACGGAAGAAAGTGTAAATATAGTTAGTAATACTCTATTTTTTTTTTCCCCTGACATGTAAGTTTATTTGACTTGCATCTAGAGAAAACTTATCCATGTCTTAAGTTCAGCTTCTTTGTTATGGTAAACTTTATTCTTTTAAAAAGGCTCTGAGGACAGCATACAAAAACCTAGCTCCACGCTAGGCAAGTAGAAAAATTCCCACTGACTTTTTAGTGAAACTGAGATTTCATCTGATGTATCTAAAACCTCATTTGACTCAAAAGCTGAAACTTTTTCGTTTTGAGCTGTTTGAAGTTGATAATGGAGTAAAACAGTAAATCAGACGTGCTGTAAGGCTTACTTCATATGGACTTCCTCTAACTAGTAAGGATGCTACTGGAACAGAAAAGAGAGTGATAATTTTAATCACAAGGAAATACACATTTTCCTTTTCTTGTCCTTCTTGTCCACGTGGGAGTAACATTTCCCAAGAGTCTCATCCAGTCAAGCCCTTCGCACTCACCATTTTCCTCTGTGAATTTCCTTCCAACTTCACAATGTTTTTTAACCTTCAAGCCAACCAGACAATTCCTTCCCTCAGCTGGCTTGAAGATGAGTCTTCCAGCCCCCTTTTGCAGCTCATTACCTTTATGAATTACTATCCCTGACACATCCATTTTAAAAATTCTGCTCACACAGATTCAGTTCCCCCCCCGCTTCTTCTTTCCCTTCATTAAGACCATTTGGCTTCCTGGCTGTCCAGTCTGAACGCTCTTTTCTCTACTTGCCTTGTCATTCAGGATTCTCAGTTCTGGATTCTTTTGTCCTTGTTGTTAAATTTCTTTTTAACCCTCGCCTACATGCATACTGTCTTGGGTATTAAGACAGATTTCTTTCTCTGCATGCAGTATCGATGATCTCCATTGCTAGATGTGGTTACTCATCTTGAGATCAGTCTTGCATCCAAGGGAGTGTCCTGAAAGGGTATTTAAAAGCCTCCTGCTTCAGTGGCCCATCCCATCAGATCTTGACAGACAGGGACAGTTTCCTCCCATAAAATACCCATCCTATAGTACATAGATTTGGTTCTCAGCCGTTTTTGCTGAGATTTCCTCCTCTTCTACTATAGTTAATGCCAATAGCTTCGTTTGTTTTGCGAGGATCTGGCTTCAGTTTCTGGTCTTCATAGAAGGGCACCAACTGGCAGCTGTCTGGCTTCAGGCTTTCAGGAGCACTGACTGGAACTCAGCTCAAGAGGTGACTTTTCCATCACTGCCTGAGTGCTCAGTGGGGCACCAGAGACAAAGAGGAACTTTTGGAAGCAATGGATGGAAAGACTTTTCTTCTTGGTTCTGTTCCAGAAAACTAAACTGCCTGCTTTTAGATGTATAATCCTAGCTATTGAGGCCAAAAAAATGTATTTTTTTATCAGGATTACATAGTTTAAAATAAATTTTTTTTCTGCTTCACACACTACACTGTTTCTGCAATATGCTGCCTATACGTGCTGATCTTACTTCCAAATATCTGTGTTTGTCCACTCATAACAAGTAGCTTCCTGTTTTATCTTTCAAGCATGGAATTCCTCAGAAGCTTTTACTTTAAAGACTCTTAACTGTGCTAATGGAACAGCAAAGAAAAATAAATAAGTGGCATTTGACAAGAACATATCAAGATGCTCAGTTTTGTAACTAAGTGGAGGTGACCACCTGAGCTTCCTTTACTTAAGGCAGCACTTAGTACTTTCTGTAGTCACAGTCAGGTCCATTTTGGTTTTGGGGTCCTGCTTCCACCGCCCAGTGTTTAGGAAACCTCAGGGAAGTTCTCTGACAGGTCTGGTCTGGCAAGCAAGGAATTTTCAGACTGGTGATGAAAACGTAGCAGCTTTTCAGACACATCATCTCTCCTGTCCATCTAGCACATTAGCAATGGAAACAGTGGAAAGAAAGATGCAGCATGTCCTAAAAAAAGAATCACAGCACTTAAGAGAGGAAATCTGTGGTTCTAAGTGACTTTTTTTTTTCTTTTTGCAAATGTACAGGAAAATCAGTGCATGAGTTCTTAGAAGAGAAATTCATTCCTTCAAAACTGAAAACAGCAACTGACACATGCACTGTCTCATAGTCTTGAGCATTCAAAACCTGGCAGGCCTTCAGCTCAAATGACTGGTTCTGTCTTGGTAGCATCATCATTGAGGCTTCTTCTTCAAGAAAGAAAATCTTAAACAAGCCCCATAAACTATATTTAGAAGCCAGTATGTTGCAAAGTTTAAGAACTACTCAAAATGCTTTCAGTTTCCTTTATTTGTGAAGTCTGAAAAAAAATTCTAATGATTTTTCATGCTGAAAGATGCTCTGTGAACACAGCTTTGAAACAGGAGACACCCAGTTTTATAGCTTACAAAAGGGACTAATTGTGTTCCACAGCTTCCTAACTAGTTTGATCCTTGAACTCCGAATCATTCTTCCTTCTGGTTGGAAGTGGAATGCAAGATGACTGCTTCCCTAGAAAGCAATGCTGAGAATGATCTGTGAATGCCTAGGTCTATTTCACTTTCCCAATAACATATTTTGAAAAGAGGAATTTGCTTCGTATTTTCTCAAAAAATTGCACTATGATTTGCTCCACCACGTCATGAGCTATTCTGTAAAATAGGCTGTCCTGTTGAAAGAGGAATTCATAAAAAAATTCACTTGATATTGTAAGTCGAGAGAAAAAAGATAAATGGTTTTACATTAAGAAAAATGCCTGACAGATAAAAATACGCTAAAAATTTGGTAAAGTTTATAAGGCTACATAGCCTATGTCTTTCATGAAAAATGTCACAAGCACCCCCACCAGCATACCCAACAGTAAGTTTATTTCAGCTGCCTATTGCTCAGTGGAATGGACAATATACACGAATGGGAAAGGATTACTTTAGATCTGGGATAGCAAGCGTTTATTCAAATGTGGGCTTTATACCAGCCTGATAAAGCCCTGATTCCCTGGTGGTAGCATGCAAGTACAAAATATGACTGAAAACATGTAAGCTTGTCTCCAAAAAGTCTGAATATTCAGTTTGTGAAATTATAGCCCAATGCTATAACCTAGTATTTAAAAATTAAATATTGACTGGCAGTATTTCTGACACTGCTCATAAATAAGGAATCCTAATTTTGAATGTTGGTGGCTTGTTGCACATAACGAGGAATATTTATATTCATTTCAGTGAATGGCAGAAACATCATTGGCTTCTTGTCTTCCTGGCTTCAGTGCTACTGAACTTCGGCAAAATGCCATTCATGACTCACACTATTTATTTATTTATTCTTTATTTTTAGACTAATGGGAACTTTATGAATTCCTTCCCTGATTTCTAAGAGAAACAGCACTTAGTTGTGATCCTGAAAAATGGTGATTCAGAATCTTAGATTACTGCCTTAATAAATATCCTTAGCTTTTAATGAGAACAGTTAATCGCCAAATGATTGATTTTAGTTCTGAAGATATTGTTGCTAAATTTTGATTTTAAATTATTTCCCTACCCATATGGAAATTCACACTATTAAAAGGTTTGTCGAGTTGACTATTTAGTTACTATTAACAACATTTTTTTGAAGTCCCAAGAATATTTTTCATTTTCAATTTTATTTACATCTCCTAACAAAATGCCCTGTAAAAAGTATATGCATCATATACAGTATAAAGAACCTATGTCATCCTCCAAGTGACAAACCACGTGAAAACGCATGTGTAGTTAGGAAAGCAGTAGCGCAATATCACACATACAATACAAGCTCAGTGTCTGGAATGGTGGGAGCTCAACTCTAAGACAGCCTTTGGGATAGTTTCAGCTCTCAAAGTCTATTCCCTTTTCCTATGCACTCTTTTGCTTTTTCTAGGTCATCAGTTTGATTATAACTTTTGTAGTTAGTTCAAAACATACAGTAGAAAGTATGATCATGCTGTAATAGCTTTTAGTATTAGGTACAGAAAACTTCCAGTGAAGAACACAGAGTGAAAGTCATTCTTCATAAATATTTGTGCAGACAATGAAGGCATTTCATGCATTTAGTTTCATGTTCTATTAATGAAGTATTTGGTTTTTATTCAAGTAGATTATTGCCAATGAAGGGGGGATTTTTTTTACTCCTGCTAGAAAGTGTAAATTATAAAAGCATAACAAACAGCTTGCTCTAAATGAGATGTAATCAGACATGAGAATAAATTGGTAAGCTTTCATTTAGTGCACAAGTGGCATTAACTGAAACATCTCCTGCCTATAATTTACTTTAAAGTCTGTATTTACTATTTTAAGGGTTAGCATTTTTAAACCTTTAGTATTTTATTACACAATTTTAGCTTGAATATTTTCCAATAAATCACAGCTAACTTTCAGCTAGTATTCATTTATGATGTTACTTTCACCTTTTGTTTGCTGACAGGAAAATGAGATAAGAGAAAAATCTTAGCTGGAGGTCTGGACAGGCAGACATGCTCGATAGGGCATGTAAGAAGCTAATAGTGTAGAGACATCTCAAGCATTCCCATATACATTCCCAAAAGATTTTTTTCCCTCCCTTGAGAAACAACACATAGTCCATTGGGACTTCCTGCCCCAGGAAAAAGGGGGGGGGGGGGGGAAAAAAAAAAAAAAAAAAAAAAAGAAAAAAAAAAGGCAATTTAAAACATCTCTTTTCCAGACACGATTGCTTTTTTCTTCTGTGGTGTACTAATTTTTTCCAAAAGTTACAAGCTACTAAAATTGATAACTGACTTTCAGAAAACACAGAGAAATACATTATTTTATTAAAAGCTGATTCAAAATAGCTTAAGGTCAGATTGATGGGGATTGATGCAAAAAAAAGTGTTCCCTTAGGTCTGTCAAGATAAATGGATCTTGGAAGGGATAGGGATTCTTCCATTTTTATTCTAACTTTAAAGCAGTAGCAACGTTGATAGACTGTGAAAACAAGTATGAAAAGCTATTTTAAAGAGAACAAAACTGTCTGCAAAATTGAAATTTTTACAGTATTTTGTCTTCATAACACCAATACATTGCCGTGATGTGGAAATACAAATATAAGCACACGTGGACAGCCTGGCAATATGGTGCTCCATTCATTACATATATGCACATTAAGCAGCATGTGTGGCATATATATGTAGGTAAAATACTTCACATTGCCTGTATGAATTGCTGTGATGAAATTGTGATGGTGTTTTCTTCTTTTTATAAAGACTGCATTACATTCCACCATTATCCATGTTCAGTAGGATGCAAAAAGATACGCTGATCCCAACAACCCCTTCCTAGTGTGCAGACTTCAATTATACTACAAATAAACAATTTACATATTTAGTCTTTTAATTGAACGTGAAGTCTGTTAAAATAGTCTTTGACAAAACTGTATTTCTGTCTTTATATACAAAAATGTATCTGTGAATCAGAAATTTAAGGATTCTGTGGCATATATGGATGACCTTCTACAATGAGACAGTTGCACATTGGCACAGAGTTTGAAAAAAAAATATCAAATTATGGGCTAAATTCTACTTCAGATGAGTCATGAAGAAACCAGACATGACCACAATCCAAAGAACACTGCCACTCTGAAACAAGGGCAAGGCAACTAAGACCAAGCACCACTGGGTTAAAGATAACTCAAGACATCTGGCGTATGAGAAGTAGGAAGGTCTCATCTGCACTCTGAAAAAGTATTCAGAAAAAGAACTGATGAGACTCATAAGTGGTTTTCTTATTTTGCCCTGTCACCAGAACAAGGCAAAATTGATTATGGATGCTTAAGTTCATTTTCCATCTTGCTCACTTTTGTGTAAAAACTGAATGTCTTAGGGAACAAAATGTCAGGATGATGACTGCGGATATTGGAAGGGCTGATTAAATTCCTCTAGTTTAAATTCACAAAGATAAGGTTTGAATAAAACACAGGACAATTTTAGTAGTGATGCAAGAACAGTGAGTCAAAAAGCTTTTGACAGCTTAATATATGTCAAACACTCTAGCTTCATTGCATATTTAAAAAATGCCTTGTATTTGCTTCTTGTATTTTCTGTTGCTAGGTTTTCTACTGGATCTACTCCACTTTTGGAAATTCAAAACAAAAATTAGAGGAAAAACACTACAGACATGTCATTACCCCTGCAATCTTGTCTGTATCTACATTAGATGACTAAGCATGCAATATGTGTTGTAATACAAACTGTTCAATACTTTTGCAAGTTCTTTTGAACTATTTTGTAAATTAATTACTAAGCACAATCAAGGTCTGACTAGAAATACAACTATTTCTCATGGAAACCTTATGCATATTCTTTGGTTTTCCCCTTGAAGATATGAAGAAAGCTAGTTTTAGTTAAATTATTCCATATTTATCAGACTGCCTCTACCAAGAATATGAAGGATCTAAAACTTCAAATTAAGGGCAGAAGAACAATCAGTTGTCACTGCAATCAGAGGAAGATAACAACCCTCATATGCACCAATATCCTTAGAAGAATATTAGGCAAAGTCTGTATTTAAAACTCTAGCATATAATTTTAAATCACGTTACTTCTTAAAATAACTTTTCTACACTATCAATGGCCACAGTTATCTTAGTAACAGTTTTGACATCTAGGAGAAATCCACAATCCACAAACTTGACAGGAAATTGTCCTTGTTTTCTTTTAGGTTAGTGCCTCCAGGCTTAGTCAGAAGTCCAGCAACAAATGTGAGAGTCCGTGCAAGGAAGGGAGTGGAAACACGTGGCTGGGGCATGGAGGCTTGTGACCTCTCCGTTTGGCCAGCAATCAGCTGTTAAGATAGAATGAACGGCCCAAATGCAGCTGAGCTTCATACAGTATATCACACAGAGCAGTTGCTGATGGGGCTGATGACATTTTTCATGCAATGAATCTGCTGATCTAAATACAGGGCTATAGAGATATGACTGCAGATAAACTTTGACCTCTTTGCTATTTCTCCTAGCAGGTACAGTTTTAGAATGGATGCTTTATTGTAAGAATACAGACTATCTTCAGATTTCAGTAGACAAGTTGTGAGAAAGCCCAAAACCAGTGCTTTTGGAATTTTCTCAGACTTATAGATGAATTCCCTGAAAGTGGTAAATTTCTTAGCCTAGTAATCCATATGTGATTCAAGGAAAAAAGATCTTGATAGATTCTGATGATCTTAGGGGTGGATACAAAGGATCATGCAGCTCCAGCCATCTACCTACTTCTTCTAAGGGACACAGCAGTATATAGAAACTCATGATTAACATTACCTCTCTCTGAAAATAAATGTTACAGTTGACAGAATCGGATTATAAACATTAAGAAAATCATCAAACTTTATTTGGAAAGACTGCTCCAATAACTGACAAATTCTATAAAATGAGACTAGCAGCCAGCACTATTTGTACCATTTATATGGGGTAGCATTTGGTAAAGAAGGAATTTAGGTATTCATATAGCTATAAATGCTGCCAGGAACATGACCATTTTATTAGTACAGACTAACTACTTGGCAACAAAGAACAAAAGCAAGACCTCATTTAAACCTTCAAATGAAAAAATGGTAAGTTAAAGTGGCTACAAACTGCACAAATAAGTTACTGATTCTTTGGAAAATTGTTCTGTAATATGGACACAAACCATACAATAGCTATCAGGAAGGCTCTTCAATTAAGTAAGTATTGGCAGCCCTTCATATAGGATTAATACTATCTCTGCCAGTGGTTAGAAGACAAATTTCTTTTAACACATACTCTACATGTTGTCTTTTCTTTCTTGCCAATTTCAAGCTTGCTTAAAAAAAGACAATCTTGGCTATAAAAGCAATGTTTTGGAATGTGCTCCAATATGATTGATCTGTCCTTGTTCTTTTGGCAACTTAGCTAAAGTATGTTTGTCAAATTTTATGATTTTATATGATTTGAAGTAATGAAGCATGACAGCCCCAAACTGATGACCGTAGAGAATTTTGTCTTTCTAAAAATGCATCACCATAACTATATTACAAACCTTAACTGTGAAATTATTTTTTTCAGTTTTCCCATCTGTTTTTGCAATTTAAGCAAGGGACATGCTTCTTCCCCATCTGCGCTTTCATTTTTATATTTACTTTCTTCAAGAATACAGGCCAGCCAAAGTCTTACACAAAAAATAGATCATTTCATGAAAAAATCCCACGAAGAATCACTGAAATGCTAGCAGCTAACTATTCCTTCTTTCAAATCTGAATGTATTAATACACTTCTTTCCCTCTCCCCTGCAATTTCCTTAAGATAGGATTCATTGATTGACTTACTCCCTCAAAAGCAGAATTTCTGAAAGAAGATGCATCACTAATAGTCAGCTACCAGGTTTTGACAATTACTTTGCCCAAAATAACGATGTAATCAAGGTTAACATAGATCAACATAAATCTTATACACCAGCTATTAATTGAATTAAAAAGAGATTAAAGAGTATCTTCCCATAACTAGCCATGTGGCAAAGGAGAAATCTGGCAAATAATCCCTGCTGCACCTTCCAAATCTGAGCAAAATATTGGAGAAGACCGACATGCTGTACAAACCAAACTGCCAAGCTTCCAAACTCATAGGATGGGGACTTAAGGTTTTCATTCCTGTGCCCTTTCCTCTTGTACGTGACCCATGCTATTCTCCTCCCTTCAGAAATTCTGAGTGTGTGGCTGCTTATAAAGGAAGGAGGCTCCTTGGCAGGAGCTGATGAATAGTACTCTACAAAGAAGCGTGCCACAAAGAACTGCAGTCTTGCAAAATGGCTGCTAATCCTCAGTGTTGTCGATGAAGCTCAGCCTTGGCTGCCTGTATTGAAAAAGTTCTTCCACCTCCCTTTCAGGGAAACCCAAGGGCCTCGCTTTCCCAGAGCGTGCAATGGGAACATGTTCTGCTCTTGCTAAGGTCAGTGGGAGATGATGTGCATTTTGGATGAACGTAATTCTTTTATTCATCTTTGAAGAAAGATGAAAGTAAGCACCTGCCACTAGAAGAATTACGAAATGTAGGTGTGAAAAGTCCTACTTTCTACAGTTTTGCATTGTATGACAGAGAGAAGAATATAGGCAAAGAGGCATGAAAGCTTATCTTGGCTCAGGTCAGGAAAAGAGATTATATGATGTGTACATGCAGAGAATGCACAAAGGTGGGAGAGGATTAGTGAATATGAAGGAGAGAACAGAAAGGGTTTATGTAATCATGCTTTGTAGGATTTTGAGGCAGAAAAAACCCCACAAGAAGCTCCAAAGCCACTTAATAGGTCAATATCATTTTGATGTTTCATGTTGCTCTAAATTACAACAAATGAGCCAGATCATGAAACTGGCTTTAAATCTTAAAATAAATCCCTTCTGATGTTTGTATTTCATGCTTTCAAGTAAGCAGAAGTACCATATTCCCTAAGTTACTTATTTAAACAGATGCGAAGACAAACTGTTAAACTGGAGTCAAGAGAATACTTCAATGATTTAGAATACATCACATGAATGAGATATTATTTGAAAGAGGTTAGATACTTGGAGATAGGCTTATACTTACAGATTTTCAAAGAAGATAAATTATGAAAATGCAGATCTGTGTGTCCAAACAAAACTGCTTTCTAAGGTTGCAAGCACAGTGACAAGGGGTATTAAAATCTGGCAACCAGAACCACCAGATGCCTTAAATTGTAATCACAGGTTTTGCGTACTGTAATCAGAGCAACCTTACAGCTGTGTGTTTTAACTGGGCAATTGCCTAAGCCTACCATAAAATGTTTACCTTACCTTTAAGACCAGAATTAACTCATTTTCTCGTAGTGTGTTTTGGAATAACTCAGTGATAACATTTTCAAAGAAGTCATGCGGTTCTGTAATCCTATTTGCAGAGATTACTTCACTCAGATTCTCATTCTGATCTCTCTCTAGCGAGCAAAGAACCAACCTTGAAGAATAAGGTTTAATATCCACAATTATTTTATGAAAGAATCAAAGCTTTTGATCAATCTTTCTTTGCTCATCTATTTATTGCCTTCTTTCTTTTTTTTTTTGTGGGCCTTTTTTCTAAATTAAAGATGACACAATATATTCAATGCTTTTCATTTGGTAGCTTTCTGATACCTGAGTTGTCTCACTCCTTTTTTTTTCTCTGTATGTCCTCTTTTTTCTCTTTCCAATGTCCCTTCTAATTGCAGATGTGGATTGAGTCTGCCAGGCAAGGCCATATCCTTGATCTTTATAAAGGCATTACAATACTTGACTGGTACTGAGGCAAATAAAATGCATTCTGAAGATCTCCCTTCACTTTCTTTTAACAGAGGTGCATTTGAGCAAAGGTATTTTCCACGTTGTCGATAATGATGTCCAGTTCTCCATCTTCAGTTGCTAAAGTTAACTTGGACTCATATAAATTGTTTAATCCCCAGATGTCTAGCCTTTTCAGATGGACACATATTAATTGCTGTTCGCGGTCTTCATGGAGCAGCATCTAACTAGTGAAAAATTATTTACTTTTATCCATATAAAAGCCTTCAGAATTTTGCACATCTCCTTGGACTACAGTGCACTAAATACCATCTTGCATTGCTTTTTATATTAAATTATCACTATACTCTGACATCTCATAGCCTAATCATCAAGGACCGAAGATGTCTTACCATCACTACACAATTAAAAGCCACTGATTTTACTTCAGCAGAAAAGAAGCAGCTGACCTAAAAAATGTCACCAAAGTTTGAAAAAAAAATCCAACACGTTTGGTCAAATTAGATTTATCTCTGGGTGGGGAGGCTTTAGAAAATAAGGAATATCCAGGAGCAAAAGGTAACACTTAAGAACAGATCTTGTGAATAAGGAACAACTCTAACTGCCGTAGTGTGATGGCAATTGAAGATATCCATGTTAAATTATCATCCCAAAACCCAGTTGATTTTATGCTTACTTTTAGTATTCAGAAAGGTTATTATGCAAAGAGACTGTCTAAAGGCTAGTTTTAAACCCTTGTGATATAACTGAGCAGTAAGTACACTTATGCAGCAGTACAGTAGATGTGGGTCAAACCTTGTGCCAGATCTGAAATCTGTGCATTGCAGTTCACCAGCTGCACCAAGAGAATGGAGTGAACACAAAAATACTGCTTTGAAAGTTTGGTCACACCGGACAAAATGTAATAATGCTTACTTCAATCTAAGAATATACTTCCAGTTTTAGAGGTTTTAACTTCTTAATACACCCTGTTTTCTTCATTTGACACTTTTAAAAAACAACTGTGAAGTCAGAAAAAAAAATCCAGTCCTTGCTCAAGTAATATTTAAGGGAGAAACATTCCAAGCTGATAGATCTGCCAGTTGATCTTTAGCTGGTCAGAAGTGGAATGGCTATATCTGAACAGTGGTTTGGTAGAATATTAAATCATAAACTACTTTTTCCTTACTGATATGGAAAGCACGTGGGTCAAGGCAATCCCATGCACAAATACAGGCTGGGCGGAGAATGGATCGAAAGCAGCCCTGAGGAGAGGGACTTGGGGGTGTCGGTAGATGAGAAGCTCAACGTGAGCCAGCAATGTGTGCTTGCAGCCCAGAAGGCCAACTGCATCCTGGGCTGCATCAAAAGAAGCGTGGCCAGCAGGACGAGGGAGGGGATTCTGCCCCCTACTCTGTCCTCGTGAGACCCCACCTGTAGTACTGTGTCCAGCTCTGGAGTCCCCAAATAAGAAGGACGCTGACCTGTTGGAGTGGGTCCAGAGAAGGGCCACAAACATGATCAGAGGATTAGAGCACCTCTGCTATGAAGACAGGCGGAGAGAGTTGGGGTTGTTCTTCCTGGAGAAGAGAAGGTTCCAGGGAGACCTTATAGCAGCCTTCCAGTATCTGAAAAGGGGCCTACAAGAAAGCTGGAGAGGGACTTTTTACATGGGCATGTAGTGATAGGATGAGGGGTAACGGTTTTAAACTGAAAGGGGGTAGACTTTGATTAGATATTAGGAAGAAATTCTTTACTCTGAAGGTAGTGAGACACTGGAACAGGTTGCCCAGGGAAGTTGTGGGTGCCCCATCCCTGGCAGTGTTCAAGGCCAGGCTGGATGAGGCTTTGAGCAACCAGGTCTAGTGGGAGGTGTCCTTGCCCATGGCAGGGGAGTTGGAACTAGGTGATCTTTAAGGTCCCTTCCAACCTAAACCATTCTATGATTCTATGAATAACGGTCAAAGCTCCTCCTCACTACTAGCCATTATTCATACAAAGGTAGCATTATCAAAATAATATTTTTAAAAATCAAGATATCAACATGTTTTACCATTTTCTTTAGATTAAGAATTGGTGATGTTTTATAATTTGTGCTTAATGAGACTAGCTATTTGTTGTTAGCTAGTATTGTCTTTGTAGGTACAGCATGAAGGTAAAAAATTATTATGGTTCTTTTCCTAGAACAACATTGGAGTGAAGTAGAAGTTTGATTCTAGAAATTTCAGGAAATTTCCCCAATCAAAAAAAAATAAAATTATGCGGCCTGGATTTTTAGGAGTTGAAACATAAGTAATGACTCATGAAAGAAATATGAAATATTTGCAAGCTATTGAGAAAATGATAGTAAAGCAGCATGGAGAAAAGTCAGACTGCTTTTGGACAATCCAGACACATGGAGAGAAAGACTTAACGAAAGGTTACTTGAATTTTTTCCTTGCTACTTATTTTCTCCTTGCTTTCCTAACAGAGCAGTATACTGTGTTATAAAATGACTACCAAAAAAGCCTTACTAGTTTAGCCACAGAAATGACTTCAGAATCAAGTATTTAAAACAGTTTTTGCATTCCTATATATTAAGCATTTAAAGTATTTATAGGTTTTCCTACTGTTTCATGTCTTTATTTGAAATTCTCTCAGATAAAAATGCACACATAACAGTATTAAATGACATCTGACTTAGTCATGTGATGAAAAATGCTTTTGAAAATATTTAAGTCTAGATACAGGAAGTTGACTAAACTCCAAAGCTTTTGTCTTCTAAAAAATTCCCATTGCTGCCAAAGCTGGTGAAGCTCTTCTGATGGTTACAATGGTGGGAGCAGTAAGGCAGAAAAGCTTCCAAGTGCCTGCGAGCATTCTCACCACCGTGCCTTCTACCTACCTCCTGCAAATCTCTGTTCCTGCCTTTAGAAAACGAGTGGCCACACGTTCCTTGTCATAGTTGCCCTTCCTCTCACAGAGCTTAACATTGGGAAACTTTGCACAAATGCATAACAGACAAGGAACAAATTTGTTTAGCAAGGCAGCCAGCAGGCTTACTGTACTCCCCCCCACCCCCTCCAACATTCAAAGAATGCAACTATCTTCTCTCTTTCCTTTCCCATGTAGCTTGAGAATTACATCCAAGACAGTATGAAGAAAGAAATGGTAGAGATCCAGCAAACTGCAGTGCAGAACCAGACTGCAGTAATGATTGAAATAGGCACAAACTTACTAAATCAAACAGCTGAACAGACCCGCAAATTAACAGATGTTGAAGCACAAGTAAGTAATGAATTTCAACCTAAAAATGCTTCTGCTTCCCAAACACCTACAACTATACATTTAAGATAGTTTAGCATTACACTATTCAGTTCAACAATTAGAAGTCAATCCTTATAATCAATAGCTCTACTCATCTTAAGGAAACATTAGAATTTGGAAATACATAGTTCCATCTCAAGCCCACCGTTGTCACTTGAAAGATTTCTATTACAGCAGGATTTGAAGTACATCTAGCATACTTCACGTTACATTCATCTTTAAAGCTAATATACTTAAAACTACTATACTATATCCAAGCATCAGTTGGGTACTAGTATGCTTTTACACAACCCTCGTCATGTATCTGTTATTATTCACCTCTTACCACCAGATCTTAGCTAAAAGAGAGTTCCTTCAAACTGCCTTTGTTCCATTTACCAGGATAATTGCTTTTTTACATTAAAATTTCCTTTGTATTTATTAAAGAGTCTTATCAAGAAAAATGTGTCTCTTTAATGAACGTTTTCACAGGTGACGTAAATGGGTTAACAGTTAATTTCCAGCAAAATGCACTATATTATTGTTATTTAACAGAGGGATAAAGAAAAAATCAGAGATGAATCAAGAAAAAAGGAATTAGGAGGAGGCTACAAGAAAAGTATATTCACACAGAAGTAAATGTGCTACTGTACATATTATTCTTTAGATTATTTCAAACAAAAAAATTAATGGGTTTATCTTTAATTACTGCTTTAATTGAAAAACATCAAATACAATAAGACATTCTGTGAAATAGAATGCAGATTTTAATGTTATAAGGACAAGTCCAATCAATGTAGAATAGTATTTATTTGTACTTTCGCTAACATGGTAGGAAAATTCAGATACATAATTTCCAAAACAAACAATGAATATAGAATGTAGTACATAACATACAATGTAAATAGCATGCAAAACCTAAAATTGCGGTTAGACATTTTACTATCTGTAGAATTAATCAAATGAATTATTTTTTTTAACCCAAACCAAGCCTTTGTGAACTCTGATAAACTGATAGTCCATAGCTCACAGGCGTACTGAATTCAACTTTCTGATTGCATTATTCAGGAGCCCAGTATCTTGCACATGTTGAGAGAATGTATTTATTCATTCACAGTAACACCCTTATGGAAATTATTCAATTATTTTCTGCTTCGAGGAAGAAAATCATGACTGTAACTTTCCTCCTCTGCTTGAAATTACTGGTGACTGGGTTAAGGGCTTAATTAACAACATAAGGAAATTAACCAAACAATTGCTCTCTCAAGGACACTTACTTTTGGCAATAGTTTTCAATTACACTTAAGTGTGAAATCATGTCCTGAATGACTGTTTAACATGAAGGACACGAGTAATCAATTCTTCCTGCCAAGGAAAGCCAAATTCTGCTGAATTAAAAAAAGGTGTTCTAAAACAATGAGAAAATATTTCTAGAAAACTTGCCTCAAAGTAATGCAATCCTATACAAACAGAAAAGTATCTTCCATGTTTCCTAATATTTGCATTCCTTCATTTAAAGATGCAAATAAATTTAGACAGTAAACAATACATACAGAAAAGGCAACATGAAAATGCAAGGAATGAATCAACAAAAGTGTGGTTCACGTGATTGATAAACACTTTAAAATATCATTTGGGATTAAGGAAAATAGCTAAGAGGGAACTATCTAATGATTTCAGGACTGGGCCAAGATTTCAACCAGTGGGAGATATGCAAAGTACGTACTTTCTACACCAGACTGAAAAAACAATTCAAATTATTCTCTGAACAACCACCATAATAGTTCCAGTAATGAAATAAGAATAGCATAACAGAGGGGAAGGCATGACAGCAAAACTAAAGTACACAGCAACTCTCAGCCGTTGATCAGAAATGTAGCATACTACTGAAATACTCCCAATGATATATGGTAGTGTAACAACAAAATTAGCGCAACTCTGTGTATTCTTCTTCATTCTAATTCTATGAGCATTTGTGCCCAAATTAAGTGTTAATTTTTTTTTTTTTAATTATAGGTTTAAGTAGATATTTGCATGATTTCAGAACATAAAGAAATTACCGTTTATTTAAAAGAAGTGTATTGATTTTCAAATATTCTTATAAATCTGATTTAGGTATTAAACCAGACAACCAGACTTGAACTTCAGCTTTTGGAACACTCTCTTTCAACAAACAAACTAGAAAGACAGATTTCAGATCAGACCAACGAGATAACTAAATTACAAGAAAAAAACAGGTAAGTTTGCCTATCAACCCAATAAAATGCTATTCCCTGAAGTGACCTTCTAATGGTTTTAGAAACAAATGTATTCAAGCAGGAAAATAAGGCCTTGTACAGAAGCTCCCCACACCCAGCTATGCTTATGACAAAGGTCATATATTATTAAAGGCCTGGAGAGTCATGCAGATTTATTCTTCTCATGTTCTGTTTATATATCATTCTTCATTGTCTAAAGTTCTCCTTTACATGAAGAACTTAAGATTAAAACTGAAATACTTCTCAGTACTTCAGTTGTAGCCAATTCATATTCTTCTTTAGACTTATCCAGATGAAGTTATGGATTATGTAGTCTGACCCAAACTAAGCCAGGGCAACCACATCTCTAAAATTTTATTTCCAAGTAGTACGCAGCTATCATAATATGCAATCATGTCATTGCCACAATTTTTTTCTAACCTGGTAAGAAAAGTCAAATACCACTCATATTCTAAGTTCCTTAATAATCAATCTTCTGAAATTCAGACCGATAACCAACTATTACTCCTGTTCATTTCTGTATTCAGCTGTTGTCCAAAGGCTCATACCTTTTTTCAGCTAGTTTCATTTTCATATCACCAGGATCTTATTTTACTTTTGGCAATAAATAGTTTACAGAGAAACCTAAAAGCAGCAATAACAGTAAGTTTTCTCCTTCAAAGCCATGTTTTTCAATGAGAACCATATGTGCAAAGTGCTTTTTATTTTAAAAGAATTAGCTTAAAAAAAACAGGAGACATGTTTTGACATTTTTGTTCACTACTCTACTACATTTATATATGCTCCCTAAAGTTTTATCTACCAGCTTAATAAAAACAAGCACCCTTATCAAATGGAAAGCAAAGTAAATACTGAATTGTAAAATGTCACTTTTTTTTGGGTTGAACTCAGCAGACTTTAGACTACCCTTGTAAAACCCACGTAAACACAAAAGCATTATTTCTCACCTAACAAAAGACAATCTGACATTGAGCTAATCTGCTTGAAACATAATGATAAGGTTCAGGATTTTTTTCAGTAACAGTAATGGATTTTAGGTGAACTTCTCCCTTCCGGCCATGCATCTTTTAACATCATCTTTCTCAAAGTCTGCATCAGAACAATTACCAATGAAATAATTTTCCAGCCAGTCACCTACTCACACCAGCCCCAGAACTGGAGATGGGTAATGCATCTTCAAGTAACTATTTGCACGTTTCCCTGTCTTAACACCATAACATTTATTTAAGTATATATTTTATTATAATTACAGGACATTTGAAAAATTCATAGGTTCACCTTTAAATAAGTTTCATCTTTGAATAGGGTAAAAACATGAAATCTTTCACTCTTATGCCTAACCTGTAAGAGAATGGTATTCGAGACACTTCATAGTCATAAATAATGGTTACTTTGGATCTACATCCTTTTTATACTCCCTGTACTTCTAGCACTACTATTCTTTTTTCAGGACCAAACTATTTAATTCCTTTCATAATGTTGAATTATCAGACACCCAATTGTTACACTTTAAAAGCCTGTGATACAGACTATACTCAATAATGTTGTTTATTAATGTACTAATTAGTTATATAATAAATTAAAGCATATATATCAAACTAAACTCGGCTTTCATTTAGCTTTCTACTGCACGCACGGCATCAGAGAATGAAGTTGAGTACTTAGGAAGAAAGAAACTTCTGCAACAGGCTTGATTCTCTTTACATCAGCTCACAACTGTTTTTGAAAGCCTAACTGTAAACTTTTATTTAGCTTTCTAGAAAAAAGAGTTCTTGAGATGGAAGACAAACACACACTTCAGCTGAAGTCAATAAAAGATGAAAAAGAACAGCTTCAAGTCCTAGTAGCCAGACAGAATTCTATTATAGAAGAACTAGAAAAGCAGTTAGTTACAGCTACAGTAAACAACTCAGTTCTGCAAAAACAGCAACATGATCTGATGGAGACTGTTCATAACTTGCTTACTATGATATCTACACCAAACTGTAAGTAAAAGCAGACTTGCCTATATCATTTGAGTGACATTCCCTAATTTGTGTACATTATTACCCATGAAGACTGACAACCAGTTTCCTCATGCTTCTGCTTCTCAAAAAGTTTAATTTTTTTTTGCCTTAAGTTCTGCATCTGAGTTAACTAACCTATTTGTTAGGGGTGGGGGGGAACAACCACAACATTTATGTGGTTTCTTTTCAACGTTTTGCTTGTCTTCTGTGGTTTATATTGGCTTCCCTGTCCACTTCTTCAGTGGTTCAACAAAATACAGAGATGGCAAGTATCATTCATCTCACATGGCACTCATTCAGCTGGCAACACACACTCCCTTGAGCATGTATCTAGGTTAGACTGCATGATGGAGGCCTGCAACTTTTCTTCCTGGCTCGCAAAAATTACTTCTGCCACCGCTCATTGCTCTATGCACATAGAGTTGATCAAAAGGCCAAATTACAGTGGCTATTAAAGACAAAGGAATCAGCGCTGACCCAGGTTTTAGCACCTATGTATGCCCCAAACAACAGAAAGCACCAGCCCAGGGCAGCAAGGACTCCCCAAAGTCCTCCAGTCTTTCACTGAAGCTAATCATCCTAAAAATCCCTCAGCCTAACAAATTTTATAGGCAATAATCTCACCCCCAAATGCCTGACAGCCCTGCAACAAATCATAGCCACCGAGCATAGCTTCCAAATTCATGCAGATTCACATGCTCCATAAAAAAACCCACACAAACCATAAACTGCAAGTTATGGCTAAACAGGATTTAAACAAATGAACAAATTCCTTACCTTGAATTTCATGTCTAATACGGAACTTTGACAAATTAAGAAGGTATAGCTGTTGTATATAAAAGAGTCAAGAATCATCTTTGCCTGTAAAGTTCTCAGAGCTCGAAATACACAAGCATACAGAACCTCTAAAAAAAAGGATTTGAAATTAAATACTAGGGAAATTTTAACATAGTTGTGATTCCAACTTAAAAGACAGTATAGATGGACTATGCTACGTTACTGTAAGTTGGATCACAAAAAAGGAAAAGGGTGTTCAGAAGTCCTTGCTTTCAGTAGTGTCCTAAATAGTATGGTGTTGTAGGTTTTTCTAAAGAAGTAAATCCCAAGTTTTTTGTCCTAATAACTGACACTATCCCCTTAAATACCATTACCAAGGCTGTACATGTTCCTGCTGATGTTATCTGCTATGCTAGTGCACAAATAAGTAAACAAGTCAAAGTCATGTTGGCTACAACACTGTTAAACCCAGAGTGGAAAAAATAATGAATGTTTGCCAAAAAGACAAAATTAGCAGGGAAAGCTTCTAAGACAGTATACAAACAATAGAGTGTGGAAAAGCAATTAAAACACTGAACGTGTTATTTTTATATTTAAGGCAAAGCATGTAAACAGGTAAATAATGAATAAGCAAGCTAAAAAGAACAAAATAAGCAACTGTAATATAAGAATGTATTTATATGACACCTAAAACTTTGTACTAACTGGCTGTGCTTGTTAGATTAAATTAAAAGGGAAAATACACAGAACCAACCCCAAAAGGGTCAAATATGAAATATCAGTCAGCAGGCGAAATGCCAGGAAATTCCAACCTCCATAGTTAATAAAGAACTGAACAAAAAGATGAGCCTTAGATTGTTCTGTAAAATAAGAAGGCTTAGGCATATTAAAATGTATTTTTTACACAAATGAATTCCAGAAGGAATGTTTTCTTAGTGGATTGGGCTGAGCTACCAAGCTTCAGCTTGGTACATCCAAACTTGTTCCTGCTCAGCACGGGGGCAAAAAACCTAGCTAAAACTTTGTAAGAGTAGTTATACCAATCAGCTGTATTATACAAGATTTCATAACTCTTATGTTAGATTTCACAATATTAGAGTACTGGCCAAAGGTCATTATTAATACAATCAGCTGCTAGTTAGATATGTTTGTAACAGTAGTTAATGCATGCAGAGGTTGTAATGCATGTCGGGAGTCCAGCAAAGGCAATGAATGGAAGCAGAAACTGTTCAACTGAATGAGATGCTATATCCTAAGTTTTCTTATTCAGCATATTCATGTCAGCATTTCCAACCTATCAAGCAACCACGCTCCCACCAGTGTAACGGCTCTAAATAATACAAAGTAACAACACACATAATTAACACCTTGATCTGTCATTTCTTTCAGGACCAAGCATATTTTTTAGAACTGCAACACTTTAAGCTGATTACATCATTAATTGCTTCTTAGTAACTTTTATTCATCTCCTCTAATGCCTTCAATGAATTTCTATTGTATTTTTAGCAGCTAAGAACAACTTCATAGCTAAAGAGGAACAAATCAGCTTCAAAGACTGTGCTGAAGCTTTCAAATCTGGACTGACAACAAGTGGAATCTACACTTTAACAGTTCCAAACACTGCACAAGAAAAGAAGGTAGGGTGGGTATAAAGTGCTATATAAGCATACTGTATGTTAAAAAGTTATTTGATCTGGTAAATATGCTATTTTAAAGGCTAGTTACTAGTGAAGTTTATTACTTAACCGTGTTTTTTTTATGAGCATTTCATCACTTGTAGATCTGAGTATCTCACAGGAAGAAGAATGTCCTTCAGGTGAAATCTTGGCTCAGTTGAAATGAACGAGTGTTCTGTTGTTCACTTCAGCACGCCAGAATTTCATTCTTTATTTCCACATAATTAACATAATTAAAGCAATATAGTACTGTAATTTCTTTAGAAAATCTCTAACTCCAACACAACTGCTTTGCATGATCAGCAGTCTCCTGTCTCCTCTAAGTTCTTAGCTCCTTCATATGCCCAAGTCCCTTCAGGTGGGAAAAGGAGGTAAAATCAGGGGCATGGAAGAGTACTCATGGATGTGTACTCATGTAAGCAATCTACTAGTACTGGACTCATATATGCATTCCAGTTCTTTGTTATGCAGAGTTTTAAGGGTCTTTGCATAACAGGTAGATTAGCAATTTGATCAGCACAACTGACACTGGGTAACAGAGAGGACTCTCCTAGAAAATACTGCTGCAATTTAAATAAAAAGTGAGAGTTTGCAGTGGTTTCACTCGATCAGGTTAAATTCCTCTATGGGTATTTTTTCCCCTATGTGTTTAACTGAAATGAACTTCAATGTCAATTTAACCGTACCTCTATAAAAGAAGCCTTGAGCTAAAAATGGCACTCAGTGGTTGAAACACTGGATGCTCCATTTACTGAAGTAAAT
Organism: Burhinus oedicnemus; assembly: GCA_008921705.1. NCBI lineage: Eukaryota > Metazoa > Chordata > Aves > Charadriiformes > Burhinidae > Burhinus > Burhinus oedicnemus. The sequence goes on along the minus strand of VFFE01007633.1, from coordinate 2,117,675 downwards.
AAAATGATAACGCTTCAGTTGAAACAATCAATAAAATCTGAAAGGGAGAAAAGTCCTAGGTAGACTGTGAGGATAAAGAACCAAAAACTGCAGTGACCATTCAGAGGAGTGGGGCTCAAACTATGAGCGTTTGTTTCCAACTTTTCAGACACTGCAGGACGAGGAGGCTAAGGGACTTTTGAATATAAACAAAAATGCTTAATATATTTCTTAGACAAACACTAAATAATTTTCTAATGTTTTTATTTTATAATTTCATATTGTAGACATTTCCTTACAAAAATGGAAGTATTTTATGGAATTCCTAAGGCTCTACTTTATTATATCAGAAATACTTGGGGAAAAAAAACTAACAAAAAGTGTACAAAAGCAGAGAAAAATGAGGGCTCATGTGGAAAAGCTATTGGTAAAACTGACAGAGAAAGCATTTTTTTTCCGCCAAGTTTTGATAGCAAAGGTTTGGAAATTAAGTTCACCAGTGATTAGTCTTTGACGTGCCAGAACTTCATCTAGCCCAAGCCAGACTTTGCGACCTTTACCCTTACAAAGCTCTCAACTAAAGGAAATAAGCAATTTGTTTGGGCAAGATCTATAAAATACAATATGTAAACCCTGGAATTTTTGCAGATATCATCTACAGAAATTACGATATCTGCAGTCTGCTTCTCTTAAGAAAACAAAAAGAGGCTGGTTTTCCTTTGGAATAATCTAGTCTATATTCAATACACCTGTTTCATAGGAAAATTAGTTACATAAGATGCAATAACGTGCTTTATTACACATGAAGCACATTAGTATTTAATTAGCAAAGATATCTACTATCAGAATTTTAAGTGCTATAGGAGATGCAAGCTACTGCATCTCTAAAGTAATAGACTGCAGCAGTCTTTGTTAGACATCTCAGGAAGGGTTACGTTCCTTGAATGTCAATGTTACTTGTCTCAAGCTTATACCTTTGGTTTTAATATTACTATCAAATATCATATACAAAGCATGCACATTTTCTAAAAGCAGACACAAGTGCATGCCATATTACAGAATGAAAATTTCTGTCATAAACTTTAACACTGCATTTTCAAAGCCATAAATATTTAGGCAGTTTATATGATCTGAGAAGCCAGAGCAATGCACATTTCTACAAAACTAAAACCTACCAAAATATTCTATCCCTGACACAAAAGTACAATCACAAATTTCCTAGACTATAAAATATTAAATGCTTTACATTTGAATACGGAGGCTTAAAACACTTAACAAAGATACCCATTTTGGTAATTGACTGGTTTATAAAAAGTAGTTAAAATGCAATGATTTAATTAAATTAGTAATTAATTTAATAATATTAAAGAATTTTAATCTTATTCTGCCCACTTCAGATAGAATGTAAGAGACACTTAAAAAGACAATGGAGGTTTTACTCACTATACTACATGAAAAATAAGAGACTAAACAGTTCTAATCTGATGCAGATTTTTTACATAAATACAAACGCTTAAGAGAAGTTGTCAAGGGAAGTGAAGGTTTAGGGATAATCAACACATTACACCATTTTCAACTGTTTATGATGTGGATGGTCACTCGGACCAGGAAACAGAATGACCTTTTTTATTTGCCAAAAGTGCTGCACTGCTGTTTATGTTTTTGTCTTTTCCTCTTATAACACCTTCTGACCTCCCAACAGGCTTATAAACAACTTCTGTGTAATCTGTAACTTAGCCCACTTCACTAATTTCTCTCCCATTATAATCCAAAACTAAAGAATTGCATACAAGAGCTGAGAGGAAAACAATTATTTCATTCCATTAACGTTTTCAAGCTTTCAAGCTTTCCTGTTCTGCACCAGGACAAAAGCTAACTCCTTTTAAAAACACTGAGAAAAAAACAGCAAAAGACTGCTGACACAAGGAAAAATGTAAAACCCATGAAAAGTCAATAGCTTCATGTTTACAGCAGTCACCTGAACCAATTAACCTCCTGGTCTTAACTAGGCAGAATAGTTGGGCGGATGACCCTAATATATCAGCTCAACTGTTACCACAAATATTAACAAAATATTACCCCAAATCTTAAAACAGTGGCTGAAGCAGTGGCTAAGCTCTTCCCTGTTTCCATCCTGTGGAGCTGAATTTTTGTCCCGGAACCGACACACAATCCAAGCCAAGGCCTTTTTAACCAAAACTTCCTTGCAGAAAGTGATTTGGGCAAGTTTGAATATACCAACAAAATGGGTTTGCATAACTTTCCTAAAAAGTGATCATCCAGACAACTAGCTAGTCATTTCAAAAGCAGCCCATGCCATGGACCTTATGTCTAAAATACATACACGCAAATTGTTTCCATCCCCAAGCATTAAAAAAGAGCGTATGTATAGCGTCTCTGATACAGTAAGATGTCAGATGAGGGGTTTTTTTTGTGAATTTTGGAAGTCTCATCATCTGTCTTTTTCATTGGTAACTGGTATTAGGTTAAATTACATTAAAATCCATGTATGCAGTTATTTTTTCCACAACAAGGAAACCAAGACTGCAATTCTTACCCAGTCACATCTCTAGGAGCTAGAGATAGCAGAATACAAAATCATTGAGCATCATGACTCAAAAGTGTTCAGACAACAGCCAAAAGTGATGCAAAGGGACATTGCTCAGATGTGGCAACCGCAATTGTTTTGGTATAAAAACTGTAGTGGATCTTCATCCTGATAACTCAGCCAGAGCCTTACCATTCAGAAAGTAGGTCTGAAAATACTTACACCCCAAATATCCTGATGTACAAGAAAAAAGAAGAAAAATCGCTTGCTCTGAAAGTCAACTTCCTAGACAGTGAAGACATCAAATTGACTGCTCACAGCTTATACGCTTATCATTTGTGGAAAGGGGACTACTTCTGGTTACATGTACATTACAGTATTTTCAAAAATACAGCACTGATCTTTAGCTGAAGGTGAAAAATATAAACAGCTGACTTTAGCTCTCACAATGCTACAGCTGCTAGAACTGTAAGTACTGAAGCAGTTCACAAGATAAATCAAATATTCCCCCTGCCAATTTGTTGTAATTTGAGAGGCTAATCTCTTTATTCTTTTTGGCATCTGTTTGAAGACTCCTGCTGCCTGCCTAATCTTGGTATCTATTTTTACTAGTTTTATGAAATGTTACATTTCTTCCTTTTGAATATAAAATCTAGGCTACGCTGAAAGGTCAGAAGAGTTCTGTTCTAGTAATGAGTGTTAGAGAAAGCCTCATATGCATATCATTTTACTGGAGAATGATGATTTTTAAAAAAAAGAATTATAGTCCAAATAAATGTTTCCTCTCCCCTCATCTTTCACATACATCATGAAGGAATTGTTCCCTCTGCAGACTGACACAGCAATTTATTGTGTTTATTTTAAACTAAGCAAATCCTTTCCTTAATCTTCATTTTACTGAATAGCCTATCGCCATCCTTAAAATTACTTATGAATATACATAATTCACTTAAGTATTTTTAGTAAAAAGGAATAAAAATAGATCAACATATTTCATGAATTTTCTTTCTGTAATTTTTACTACCATTTTTCTTCATTGACTTTATTTTTTCCCCAATTAAAAAAACAGTGTGTATATAAATTTGAAGTTCCTAGTTTTACAGTAAGTGTTTTCATCTTGTTTAGTCAGAGAATTGATTTCTAGGGAAATGATCTGGAAAGGAAAGGAATGATTTCATGAGCAAACCTGCATATGTAAGGGCTTGAAAGACAGGGTTCTGGATTGCCAGTCAAGCCTGAAAGCAAAACACTTCACTGTATGATGCTTACTTTATAGGTGGTAAAAAGCATTTTCACTTTTTAGCTAGTTCCAGGGAGCAAGTGTGCAACCACGAAGTACAGCAGATAAAAACCATCCACTGAAATCTCAGCAATAACCTTCTCATCTTTTAAAACAATTACTATGACACTAGAAGGTGATGTAACCAGTACATTCCCTTTGCCTGTGCCACACTTTCCACCCAAGAAAGAAAAGGATTTCCATTTGTAAGGCCATAAAACTGGCATCTTTTAGAAGCACGTACAGATGACTGACATGAATTTTTTTGGTGCGGAAAAATTATACTCTCAAATTTACATAAACTTTATAAAATTGTTACTGCTAAGAAAAATCTACATGAAATTTTTGTGGACTTCTCTTCTTCAATTTCTTATTATGTGTTTCAGTTCCTACTAAATTGCTTCTCCTTTTCGGAACAAATTTGCAGTACCCCAGCATTTATCCCAAAGAGCCTACAGTGTCTATAAAGGGTAGCTGTTTTACCATTTACATACAAAATGGATATTGGCTGTAACTGGAATATTTTATATAAGACATTCACAGTCATTCACTGTTTGAGAATATTTTAATCTCCTTAGAACTAAATAAAGTGCTATTTTAAGGCATTTATATCTTCAAAGTACTAATTCCAGCTGAATTGAAATTTAGATGATAGGCATCAAGGAAATTACATGTAACATTCAAAACCATCAATTAACATCTACAATAGCAACATCAGACTGGACCAGTGGCCCATGTAAATTAATTCCCAGCCTCCCTCTGTAAGTAGTTAAAAACTACACGTTTCAGAGAAAGGTGAAACAGTTCTATTCTCAATATGGCTGCTTATACCGTCCTTTCAGGGGGGTGAAGCTTCACAGTCAACAACTTTCTCCACAACCAATGATATTTGACCACTGTTAAATCAGCATTTTAACTTGTAGAGACGCTTAATAGAAGTATCTGCATCTACTTTAGCCCATCTCTAGTACCCCTCTTCATAGCCTCCTTTGAAAATTAATTTTCACGTAGGCATTACACATCATGAGTTAGCTTTCTAAAACAGATTCCTCATCTTTTACAATACCTTATCTTCAGTCCTTCCTTTTCAAGGCCTTATTTATTTTTACTAAATTGAATTATATACTATTACCAAATCTTTACCAATCATTAAATACAGAGGTTAGTAAAAACAATCAAAAGAACAGGCTTTGAGTTGCAAGGAATTGCATACATCAGTACAAATTAAAGTTGCTGCTTTCAATTAAATTCCATTCACATGTCATACTTTGAGTAATCCCTAATCCAACTCTTTTCCTTATTTCTTTTATCTTTTCTAAAAATCTCCAGTTGAATGTCTCAAGATTCTCTGATGTTGAACAGAGTCTAGATACAACCTTAAAATACAGTGTCTGCTTTGGATTTCCAATGTGTTACAGCCTATTGAAACACTAATAAGTTTATTATATGCAACTCTAGGGGCTTTCTTTCCCTTCAAAAGTCTGATGCCTTTGAATAGTATATATGCCACTGCTTGCACTCTAAATACCATTTGATTTATATAGATATATGTGTACATTTGTGTATAACATACATACAATAGACATACACAGAAATACATGCAAACCCTAGAAGAGCCAAGTACATTGGAAACTTAGTAAGGAGCACACTTTACTTCCTAAAATGACACAAAGCACTTGCCACAGGGTCTTTGAGCAACCAGGTCTAGTGGGAGGTGTCCTTGCTCATGGCAGGGGGGTTGGAACTAGATGATCTTTAAGGTCCCCTCCAGCCCAAACCATTCTATGATCCTATGGTATAGAATTATGCAAAGTACATGCTTTGTATTTTTGTTTTCCCATGACTGCATGCACTTACGCTGTTACATGCTTACTCTGGTAGGCCTACTGTGACATGGAAACTGGTGGAGGTGGTTGGACTGTTATCCAGAGACGTGAAGATGGCACTGTGGACTTTCACCGGACATGGAAAGAGTACAAGATGGTAAACAATGTTTTCTGAAGCCTTAATATTAGTTATTATTATCTGAAATCTGATAATAAACTTATATTAATAGCATCCTTAGAATGTAAGCAGGTTTTAGCAGTTGTCTTTGTCCTTAGATGTTCATTTAGGAATGTCAGAGTAGTACAAGTTGTTTGCCTAAGCAGACTTGCAAGTGCGATGTTTGTTTTTAAAGAGAAACTTCACTTTTCTTTAATCAACTGTTCCATGATATGCCCACATTTTTTGAGTTATTTATATTTGTGTTTCTAGTGGCAACAGTAGAAACTGCTCTAAATCTGCTAAGTAATATTGATTCACTATTTCAGATTCCTGAGTTTGTCTCTGCTGAAATTAACTTTTTGAAATATTACAGATCTATAACCCTCACAGACACAGTAAAATTCTTAGTTGACAGACTGAAAACTATTAAACTTAAAACCGGATAAAGTTATCATTTCAAACTCAAAGAAAAAACAAAACGAAGCTATTTAAATATACAAATTGAATTACAGGGATTTGGTGATCCTGCTGGGGAATACTGGCTGGGAAATGAGTTTGTTTCTCAACTGACTAATCAGAAGCGTTACGTTCTTAAAATACACCTGAAAGACTGGGAAGGAAATGAGGCGTATTCATTGTATGACCACTTCTCTCTAGCAAGTGAAGAACTAAAATACAGGTAAGCAGAAAAATCAGGTCTGAATAAAAAAAGATCTGATAATAATCATTCTAGACTGTGTAGATGCATGACCTTATTTCATACAACTTATGATGTTTTTTCAATTCACTTAAAAAATAATGTTTGCTCCGTTTTTCACCTGTTGCTTAAAACAGTCTTAATATCAATTTTTTCCCAAATGGAGACAATGTATATTTTACTAGTGCACACTGGGTGAGTGTGACACACAAGATGCACAAGATGGTATGGTATAGGATACACTTGCCAATATCACACATGGCAGTGGACAGTATTCAGGGCAATAGGAACCTGTCTGCAGTTGCTATCAAATCCTGATTCCAGGCAATAGATACATTTCTGGAAGGTGAATGACTAAGATGAACAGTACTGCAAGGAGATTTTCCACTTAAGTCAGTGGGTAGTAGGAGCTGTACTGTCGTCATGAAGAGCACACTGAGGTAATACTACCTTCTCCTGCCATGACCTGCTGCTTTGGATTGTCAAAGAATAATGATCCTACCTGTGAAATTAAGCTAATAGCAAATGTCCAGTCTCACCCCCTACAAACTTGTCATTTTAAACGCCAGATTTTAATAGACCTGTTACTTATGCTCCCATCATTCTGTAAAACATAAAGCTTCACAATTTCTTCTTACACATTTGGTTAAAATAGGAAATAACATAGGTTTTAAATAAATACTTTATATATAAATAAGTACTATGATAGTATTATACATTTTAAATAGTATCATAGTGTTACACATTTTGAAACAGTATCAGCCACAGCTGAAATATATGGGCAGTTCATACTTCATTCTCCAGTCTCTCTGGAAATGCAGTAGACATGGTTTGATTGGTTACAGAAGAAACCAGAGACTCTACAGTATAACAAATACTTTCCTATTACATGGTCCAGGAAATGTTTCTTTATAAGAATCTTATAGATTCATGGAGTTCTCGGTGACTGGACAGAAAGATTGCCTAAATTTAGATTAATTTCTCCAAGATTTCTAGCAGCTATTTATTGTAAACAAAGTCAATCTGACACTCAAGAGAACTAATGCTGTTCACAGAATCACAGAATGGTAGGGGTTGGAAGGGACCTTTGGAGATCATCTAGTCCAAATCCCCTGCTACAGCAGGTTGCCCAGGATCATATCCAGGCAGGTTTTGAGTATCTCCAGAGAAGGAGACTCCACAGCCTCTCTGGGCAGTCTGCTCCAGTGCTCTGTCAACACTCAAAGTAAAGAAGTTTTTCCTTATGTTTAGACAGAATTTCCCGTGTTCCGGTTTGTGCCTGTTGCCCCTTGTCCTGTTGCTGGGCATCACTGAAAAGGGTCTGGCCCATCATCCTCTTTACACCCGCCCTTTAGATATTCATAAACATTGATAAGACCCCTCTCAGCCTTCTCTTCTCCAGGCTAAACAGACCCAGGTCTCTCAGCCTTTCCTCATGAGAGACATGCTCTCTGTTACTTCAACTCAAGTCTTACATGCAAAGCAATCCAAAACTATCAGCATCTCCCTCCCCCAAAACATTAGATCTCAACGCCTTAGTAGTATACAGTTGTCTCAAGTCCAAAGCAAATATTTTTTCATCTGGAAACAGTCAGAATCTACAGCTGAGATTTTTTTAAAGTAATGCTTTAAAATACTTATAAAGGCAACCTTTGCAAAATGGGTCATTACCCTTGTCCACTTACAATATTAAAAAATAATTACTGAAAACTAAAATGGTTGTCTGTAAATAGAGACTTCATTTTAAAATGCAACCAAACGTGGAATGCATCATAGAATGCAGGCGATTAAAGAATATATTTAACATTATGAAAAAGAAAAAAATCTAAGAAAGTATTAAATTAAGAGGAACTTTCATTACATTAAAAACATTAATACATTCTGAATGCTGGAAAGATTATAAGTTGGGTCATAAAACTAAAATTTCATAGATTCATAGAGAAACTGAGATCGGAAGGGACTTTGTTTGAGTCAAAGTTCCTGATCTCAAAGCTGTGAGGTCAGGCCAGGATGCTCAGGGCTTTATCCAGTTGGGTCTTGATAACCTCCAAAGGTATCCTCTCCCACTGTTCCACTGCTTGTCTGTCCTCACGGTGAAAAAGGTTTTCCTGATATCCAGTCAGAACCTCTCATTTCAATTTACAACCATTGCCTCTTATCTGCTTTTAAAAATTGAATAATAGTAATAAAAAATAAAAATTCTCTTCTTGCATTAGACTTCAAAATGACATCTGAAGATCAAGCCTAGGCTCATACATTATACTTGGAAGCTTTAATACCACTTAGGTTAGAAATTGGCTTACAGGATCTTGAACTCACCTTAAGAAAAAAATACAATATTTAACTTTTGGAAGAGATTTTTGAGAAAATCTGTAATAAGCTGATCTTTTAAAACCTAAATGGATAAAAATTTAATTCATTCTTAATATTTTCAAATAGGGAATATAAAACAGGTTAAAATAATCTGTTAAACTACCAAAGACAACTTCTGTCATAAGCAGAGAATTACACGCAAGACAAAGACTGATCCATGGACGAGTTAGTTCTCCTCAGAGTCAGATCTCCTCCTTAAACAAATAGAATATTTCTGAGAAGGATGTGTTATTTGATACAGAAATGCAATCACCAAAGAGATACTGTAGGAGAAGAGGGTTCAAGTCCTTCCAATTCAGCGTAACACAGTAATAGCTGTGTAATCGCCTCCTCAGTTCAGTGCCCTGTCTCTCCCCACTGAGACTGCATCTGCACCTGTGTAAGCACATCCAAACAGTAGCAGCCTCACTGAAAGCTTACCTTGCCAGGGAATTGCAGCAAACGTAAATGCCTCTGTTTTGTTTAATCTGTATCAACAAGTAAGTTTTCAGGTGACACCTAGTTAGGCAGGACTAATCTGCTTGAGGGTAGAATGGCCCTACAGAGGGATCTGGACAGGCTGGATGGATGGGCCAAGGCCAATGGCATGAGGTTCAACAAGCCCAAGTGCTGCGTCCTGCACTTGGGTCACAACAAGCCCATGCAGCGCTACAGGCTTGGGGAAGAGTGGCTGCAAAGCTGCCCAGCAGAAAAGGACCTGGGGGTGTTGGTCGACAGTCGACTGAATATGAGCCAGCAGTGTGCCCAGGTGGCCAAGAAGGCTAACAGCATCCCGGCTTGTATCAGGAACAGTGTGGCCATCAGGACTAGGGAAGCGATTGTCCCCCTGTACTCGGCACTGGTGAGGCCCCACCTCAAATATTGTGTTCTGTTTTGGGCCCCTCACTACAGGAAAGACATTGAGGTGCTGGAGCACGTCCAGAGAAGGGCAAGAAAGCTGGTGAGGGGTCTAGAGCACAAGTCTCATGAGGAACAGCTGAGGGAACTGGGGTTGTTTGGCCTGGAGAAAAGTAGGCTGAGGGGAGACCTTATTACTCTCAACAACTACCTGAGAGGAGGTTGTAGAGAGGTGGGGGTCAATCTCTTCTCCCAAGTAACAAGTGATAGGACAAGAGGAAATGGCCTCAAGTTGCACCAGGGGAGGTTTAGATTGGATATTAGGAAAAATTTCTTCGCCGAATGTGTTATCAAGCATTGGAACAGGCTGCCCAGGGAAGTGGTTGAGTCACCATCCCTGGAGGTATTTAAAAGATACGTAGATGTGGTGCTGAGGGACATGGTTTAGTGGTGAACTCGGCACCAGGGTAACGGTTGGGCTGGATAATCTTAAGGGTCTTTTCCACCCTAAATGATTCTATGATTTAACACTAATAAATCTGTGAAGGACATGAAAAGGAAGAGTAATTAGGAAAGCAGAAAGGGAAATATTGAGAAACTCCTAAAATATCAGTTACTAGTTGGTAATTTGTTGTCCAGGTAATGCTGTTATCTCTCATAGATGCAAAGTTGTAACGCTACATTGCTGTGTTGTGCTAACAGAAAAATAGGAAGCAAAAAGGTTTGGTTTAAACCTTTGAGCTCAATTAAAAAAAAATATAATTGCACATAATGTACTTACAGTATTAAGAAATGCATGATACATACGAAAAAGTCCAGGGGTTATTATCTACCTGCTCTCTTCTTATAATGACATGAACAAAACAGTCATCTCTACAAATGTGGAGGCTGTTCACTGGAATATTGTGCTGACCATTTCCACTCATATGAAAACATTATGCTGCAAAACAGCTTACAACAGTGCATTGGCCAGAAGAGAACTGAACTATTTGAACAGGATATTTATTGCAAACTCTTCCATCATTATTTTGCAGATCAACTACCATTAACTTCCACATAATAATTGTTTTTCCATTCTTCACTTCTACAGGATCTACCTTAAAGGGATTACTGGGACAGCGGGCAAAATAAGTAGTATAAGCCAACCAGGAAATGATTTTAGCACAAAGGATGCAGACAATGACAAATGTATTTGCAAATGTTCACAAATGCTAACAGGAGGTAGGAATGTTTTTTTGTTTCTCAGTCTTCCTATTTTTATTGGCACCGAAATTGTGTGTGAGATAAATAGTAATAATTTTGACTTAGTGAATTTTGACTATTGAAGAAGTCCAAAACTCCCAGATAGAAATGCTAGTAGAGTGACTCTAAATGAAATAATTTATCATTGGACAAAGGTTAGTTAAAGTAAAGCAACAGAAGTTAAAACTGGAGAAAAAACCCCAGTCTTTCAAGTTGGGGTACAAGAAAGTCTGTAATTGTGGAACTAAACAGAGTGACAGCAGATTCTTCCAAGGAATGAGATAACATAGTCCCAGAGATCAAAACACTTACCCCCCCAAAAAACCCCCTTATTTTAGAGATTCAGTTGGTCACAGAAATGGCTCCTGATTCTTTAGGCATAAACTGATTTCCTAACTATCCCGAGGAGAAGAAAACCCCCAAACCTGCTGTATACTGTACATGTTGCAGAAGGGTACAAAATTTAATTCCATATTTCAGTATAATTATGAAATGGCAATACATACATTTAAGATACACCACATATATGAGATACCTACATTTTTCTAATGATTGTTCACTAGTTATTGGAGTTTTAGGTAGGATTTTTATCTTGAACCACATAAGCCATTCTATAATTCATCAATCTAGAATTCCACATTCTGAAATGTAAACAAACTGCTTTGTAAATTTGACTTCTCTTCCTGTTATCTCTAAAGCAATGGTTAGTTTCCCTATAGCACAAGTTGCAAGACAAAAGACAGCTTCAGTTTATCCAAAAGGATAATTGGATTACTGCCCTGCAAAACAGAACACACACATTATCACCATCATAACAGAAGTATAAAAATATTATCTTATTAAAAAAAATAAATTTTCCTTATGACCCACTAACAGGTCAGGACCACAAGGGTACAAAATAAGTTTGGGTTGCTTTTTTCTGCTTTTCCTTCTTACCAAGTTTCAGTACAGAGGTTTTGAACTAATCTGCACAGAGAAGTGAAACAGATAACTGAATTGATCCTCTAAAAACAATGAAGAAAGGAGTTTAAATCTGTGAAGAACAGGAATTTACCAAAGAGTAGAAAAAAAACAAAGAACACTCAATATTGTTATAGTTCAAGTCAAGTTCTGCCCTAAGACTGTCAACGATGTTTGATCTCAATAATAAATTAAGTTTGATTGAAGGCCTTCCCTTCTCAATTTTAAACTACTATGTATTACATAAGATTCAAGAATATGTAGTGAATATATAAATACATTTCCTTGCTGAGTTTGAGGGACATATTTTATACCGACACTTCCAAATCATAAGAATGAAAACCTGGTTTTAGCTTTCTTTTTCATTTCAGGGCAACAAAGTGTCCTTATATACTATTATGAAAATTACCTGTGCTGACATTTTCACCTGCTGATGTTTTTCCTTGTTTTCTGTCTTGCAGGATGGTGGTTTGATGCATGTGGTCCTTCTAACCTCAACGGAATGTATTATCCATTACGACAGAACAACAACAAGTTCAACGGTATCAAGTGGTACTACTGGAAGGGCTCAGGATACTCTCTCAAAGCCACGACTATGATGATTCGACCAGCAGATTTCTAAATGTTTTTGCATTCTGTGAATTCTGTATTGTATAGTCTTCAAAGACTTCATTTGCCGAGTATATAAACACACATCTGCAACTTGTCTCATTTTCAAGCCCAGAAAACATGCGCTAGTGTTCTGAAGGGATCATTTCAGTACAATTCCTGAATTGCAATAGCCTTGGTCAGCTAAAGCTCATACTATTCAACCAGACACAAAGTCTAAAGCATCAGCCTGGTATAACAGTGATTTGGCCAAATGACTGAATAAAAAGAACATCCAAGAAACTGTCAGACAATTTAAGGACTCTGTTTTACCGATCATTTATGTTATGTATGTTAGTAAATAACTGGAACTGTGAAAAATACCTAAAATAGTTTTAGAAATACGCATTTTGCCTCATCACTGAACTTTAAACATTACTCTAATATAAAACACTTAACTACATCTAGAACTATTTATCTCTCTGTGTCATGTTTGCCTTTTATGTACATAAAAAAAATACTGTCCTGTAATTAGGTCAATACTGTAGTTAAAGAATACAGTCTTTCCCCCCATAGTCTCCTAAACAATTTCTTACACTTATTCAGGGATTTGTTTCCAACAGCCTGTATTACTTTATTTAACAGAGGACAAATAGCATTTAAGTACTTTGCATTTATTCTTGGGAAATACCGTGTACAAAAATCACCATTTCTTTCAGTTTGTACTTATTACAGTCACTGTCTTTAAGTTACAAAAATCCCTGCAAATTACAATATAGTATGTGTTTCTTTAGATTTTTATGAAGATTGCACTTTTTTCCTTTCCTTGTCATTTACCTGTAAAATAACTGACTAGTATTTTACAAACCGAGACAACGGCATTAACACCAAATGTCCAGTTGTCTATGACAATCAGTTATCACCTGGTGCTGTAGTACATCTATACATTTTGTAAAAATAACCTGACTGAAAAACATACGCATATTCTTTGCTACAATTAAATTTCCGCTCATGAGTTAAGATACAAATTACTACATTTTAAAAACAGGAAAAAAAAATATGAAAATTATCTAAGGTCATACTGTTGGGTTTTTTTCAGCAAAGTTAGGACTTCTCCCTAGAATTTCTCTGTAGGTAGGCCCTCAATGTATGACACAATGTGAATAAATTAGTCTACTGGGTGATTTTTGCTTTTTAAATTTTTTCATTACTATATGGTTTAAAATTGTGTACTATACACTGCAGTTCAGATTGAGAAGATATTTCTTCATAAATCACACAAAATAATTTTGTGCAGATTTTTCCCCAAATTAACTTTAGGTTTTAATTCTCATGCTTAGTCTTTGCTTTAAAGTAATAATTTTGTAAATTTTTAATTTCAGCAGGTGACTGAATTAGTTACAAGACAAGAATATATCTCATACCAAAATAAAACAAAAACCCCAGACACAACATTTTTGCAGGCTTACTTAACAAAAGGTATTGTATCTTAAAAACAGTAAATGATTTTGAGACAGGTGGAAGAATACTCTTCACTTCATACTGACAATCATTAAAGCTGCTGTCAGAGTACCCCACCACTCATACCACCACCATTCTTCAATGAAAATGTGTCAGCCTTACTAAAGGGTAGCAGAGACAAAAAAATACTTCTAATATTACTTCATGATCTGCTTTTAAATAAACCTTATGAATGCAAATTAATAGTCATCATCTGAAGAGTTGCATAAAATAATCTGAATGTATTTAAGATTACTGTTTAAGTATTTCATTGTTTCTCCTATCAAACTTGTAGGGATAAACACATCCCAAACTAAAAAAAAAACTTCACAAAATTGCTTTTATGAATTTCTAAGAAATGTCTTAAAGAGCAGGTCTAGCAGAGGGCGACCAAGCTAGTAAAGGAGCTAGACATACCAAGAGAGGCTGAGTTTTTCAGCCTGGAGAAGAGAAGGGGAAGGGGAGACCTTTCTGCTGTTTACAACTGCCTGATCAAGGACACATTGAAGAAAGAGCCAGGCAATGGGACAAGAGACGGGGACAACAGGCAGCAAACACAAGTTCAAATTGGGGAAATTGGATTTTCTTTTTAATTTATTCTTTTATTACTATGAGGGTGGACTGGACAAGTCTCTTGGAGCAGAGAGTTGAACTAGACTAGACAACTTTCAGAGGTCCCTTTCTATTCTAAAATATTTTATGATTCTATGAAATGCTGAGTCTAGACTACTGTATTTTCTGCTTCACTGCATTTAATCAGGCAACTAAAGAAAATACTCCCAATGTTTGAGATAGTAAGCATATCCAGCCCAATAATCTAGGAAAAAATTAAAATAAAAGCTTCTTCAAAACCATGATGGAATCTGGCACAGTATGAATACTCAACCTGGCAAAGGAAAATAGTGCTAACTTCTGGTTGACATTAACCTTCATTATTTTAGTAAGAAAACACTATATGACAAGGATAATTAAATACTGCATGGCTAGTTTTGATTTGTTGGAAAAAAGTCCTTATAAAGCTTAAGGCTTTTTGATGACTATTCTGGGAAAGTGATCAAAGACATTGATGTAGACATCGAATGGATGAATTGTTTAATGAGACTTTTTCATTTTTTGGGAGTAATTTATCAACACAAATGTAAAATTTTAGACTGAACTTATTTTTAAATGACATTTTATCTAAATGAGATTGCATGGCTTAAACTGCAAACACCAAAATGAAGTGAGAGGAGGACATTTCAGAAGGAATGCAATAATAGGAAAAAGAAGGCTGCAACAACTGCTTTGGACTTGGTACAAACAATTAAAACATAACAGCAAGATAACCCCTTCTTTTAATTCCTTCCTGTAATCAAATAAACAGTATATAAAACTAGAATGCAGCTCCGTTTTCTCTAAATACTTCTTAGGAAGCAGAAAAGAAATAAAGGGAATATAAACACCACTCACATTCAAATAATAATCGTATCTTTAAAAATAAGATCTCTGTTACAGCAAGAAATTGGAAAGGTGATGGAAGTATCACCTTGGACACTAACTTTGTTCCTCTGCAAGAGGAGCACACTGCAAACAGAAGTGATTCAGGTTCTCAGCACAACCATAACCTCCCTCAATTTTATCTTCTCACCATCTCTCAAGCCCTCCTTACTTCTGCTTTAGGAATAAAAACAGTAAATGGAATGTAAAAAACAACTCCAGCAGGAATCACTTCCAAGGAATGCTGTGTAAGTTGTTACTGATAGCATACTTGGTTATTAAACAAGGTAGTCTGAGAAGAAACAGAAAACTAAAAACAGCGTAATCTGAAGTACTGTGTTCTTTTTTTTGTATAAATACAGAAACGGGGGGAAAAAAGAACACATTAACTTTTACCATTCTTAATGTCTTTGCTATACAAAAAAAAAATCTACTTTCTCCTTTTAGAAAAAATACTACATTATAATGGATGATTAATGTCTTTGGGCTTATTTCAGAATAACTGTTACAGTTTCCCTACGCTTTGAAAACATAAAATTTATGAAATAAAGTCTTCATCTTAAACACGTAAATTTACATACATTATAGATTTGGAAAGAATGTTAAAAATAAGTTTTAACAGTTAATAAAATTATAGTAAAAATAAAGTTCAAAACCCATTAAATGTTCTTTCTTCAAAACCTATATGAAACTTTGAGAAAAAAGTAGCAGATGATAATATATTTAACTAGCTGCTACAGTGTAAGAGAAATTGTGAAACCTTTTTTTGGCAAAACTGTTAGAGTAATTGACTAGTAACCTGCTAGAATTCTACTTGTTTTAAAACTTTGTTTTAAAATTACTGTTTAATCAATTAAAACACATGAAGTGCAGATACGTTTGGGTCTGCACAGATGCCACCACAGACACACTTTTGTACTAGTTCACAATTCACTACTTGAGAATGATCATTAAACGCAGGAAAAATGCTTCATTTTACCTACTTAGTAGTTTTAAAAGCCCACAGTAATTTTCCATTGCCAAAGTAATTTCTGGACTGAGAATATTGAGTCCATGACCTGAAAAATCTTTCTGTTAGGTGATAACATGCCTCTCCAGTTTATATACAAGCACAGACAGAAATAAAATATGCCACAAATATATTAAAGGACATTTATACTTAAATAAGAGGCTAGTTTATTCAGATGTTAATTGGTGAATAAATTTTTTGCATTTTCCATGCATACCAAAGTTTTTGCACACACTTCAAAAAGTAGTGGTCAAAGGAGAAAATAACTCCTTACAGTATTTGCTTTAAAAAAATATTTTTTCTAGTGGGCCTTCTTGTTCACAAAACCTATTTAGAGGGCAAATGATTTTCCAGATAAACAAAATAAAGTTCATAAGCTTAAAGGGCCATTAAACTTACAGGAGCTGCAGGGAAGCTGGATGAAAGCTCATATGGTTCCTCTGAGATCCAATGGCCCAATTCCAAAGACCAGAGAACCTAAAATAAATGAAGCAGTAAGTAGAACTCTTATAATTTCTAAAACAGCAAAGTCTTTGAATGTGTAATTGGAAGTAACAGTGCAATTGCAATAGTTGGTTTGATATTTCATTTACCAAATGATTCACTGAATAATCAAGCAATCAGAAAGTTACAAATTTTACAACTGAAACCATTAAAATACCAAAGTGATACTTCTATGCGTAGCCACATTAAATTTTAAAACCGTGTGAGGATATTAGAAAAATCAACTATTTGCATCACGATACATACACTTAAAGATCTGAAAAGGGAAGTCATACTATATCAGTTCTGTTCTCTTGGTTCAGTTAACCATGGAACTTCAAGAGATTCCTATTGGCCCATTTCTCCAGCCTGTCAAGGTCCCTCTGAGTGGCAACACCCATCTGGTGTATCAAACACTCCTCACAGTTTTGTAACATCTGCAAACTTGCTGAGGATGCACTCTTCGCCATCATTGAGATGATAAATGATGTTAAGCAATACTGGACCAGTATCAACCCTAGTACTGACTGGGATTATGCAACTGTTGTATATAATCCACATTACATATATAAATCAGCCTGCAAAGAGGAAAAGCTCCATTTCATTCTCTTCAGTATCCTCCTCCGATAACGTCACATTCTAAAGCACAAAAAAGGGTTCCTAACAGTGCAGAGTACTGATTGTCTGGAAAATACATGATCATTTACATTCAACTGAGCTCTGAAATGCTGGATCAATATGATGCTTGGAGACTAGCAATCCTAACTCTTTGGACTACTTTCAGACTTCTGTTTCCATCGGGATCATCACAAAATGGTTAACAGAAAAAAACCCTACTTGAAATGGTTATATTTTCAGCTTCTGAAATACACTATTTTTAATATTTTTTTTGTGTTGTTAAAACTTCCCCAAAACTACTCCATCCAGCATTTTTCTTGGGTTGATTTTCTAAACCATTCTTCAAAACAATTTATCATTATAAGTTGCAGATGATAGACTGTAATATTAAAAACCTCACAAAGAATGTTCAGAGACTATCCCTCAAGTGGTAAAAGCATTTTCTTTATGGGAAAATGGAATGAGGCTGAAGTTCCTACCATTGCTCTGCCCTTGAGTCATATAAAGGGCGTTTTCCTACTAATTTCTAGATAGTCTAAATTCTGAAGCACACTTTGATGGAAGAGGAGTTCATTTTCCTCATTGGCTTCATCACCGTGAGCTGAGCCATAAAGCTTCTCATATAGGTAAAAGACTGGTAATTTATTTGCCAAGTTTGTCCACTGTCACACAATTCAACAATTTGCCCCTTTTACAGATATTTGAGCTTTGCAACATCCTTCCTGTAGTTGCCATTTGGCATGCCTTAAATACGAGTCAAAAAATGCATTGTTACCCACTAGTAAGAGAGAGCACGATTCATACATGTGACCTTAAAAACCACAGCAACCCTCCAATACCCTGCTGCTCCTACAGCTAGAGGTAGTATTAAGTGAACAAGAAGTGTACATATATCCCCAAAATGGGATATATGGAATTTATTAGAAAGCAAATCCCTGTGTTTAGGGTAATTCTACCTCTGGCAGTCACATTTTCCCTAAATAGTTCTCTACCCATTTCAAATAGATGATGTCTGTTTCTTACACAGCCATGCACCATTAAACTGTTGTCGTTATTCACCTTAGGACAAGCTGAATTTCATCAGTGCATTAAATTATTCCCATGCTTGATTCACAGTTAACTGAAATATTCTGTATTTTTGGAAGATGCCATACAAATCCATATATTATTAGCTTTAATTTAAATTATAAAACTTTACCTAATAAAATTTGGAAGCAGTGCTATGAGATGTTACTCAGACAAAAATCAGCATAATAGATAACAAGCATGATAAAGTTATCCTTTACAATGTTACAGCTCACTAACAAAACATGATTTAAGCTGAACAGACTGATGATAAACTAGTAATATAAATCTTATAAAATGGCCTAACTGTATGTAGGAAAGTAACTTTCTGTAAAGGGCTCTTTTGCCCTAAATCTGTTGCTACAAGAAGCAAATTATGAACTGAATTTAGGAAGTAATTTTGTTATCAAAAACAAGTTCTATAGTCTTTAGTCCAAAGTAGCTTATGCTTTCAGAGGAGCCAGCAACCTCTAATATGAACTGCTACAAAAGCTGGTGCTTTGTGTGATGTGGCAAGTGGTGTTTTACTTGTGAGGGCAGGGCAGGTGTCCAATTTTCCAGGCTATGGGAAACGAACAGTGATTTTTTGTTGATAACAAAAAGCAGCACATCTTCAAACTTATTGTTGAACTTTATTACAAAAATCCAAAGAACATTATGTTTACTTTTAGAAAACACAACCAAATATTTGAAAATGCAACAGCTGTACAAAAAGAGAAAATAATTTCTATATTTACTGTATCATACCAAACCTATAATTAAGAGTTAAGCACATAAATAAATCAATGACCTTTAAAAAATATTCAAAACCTAATAATGCTTTGGTCTGTTCAGCCAAGAAAAGTAAAGTAACTTCTTAAAAACATACAGTTAAGACTGCAACTTAGGATTTTAAGTTACAAATTTTAAGGTGGTACCTGCGTATATTTTTTACAATTACTTTTTACAATTTACAATAAGAATATTGAAATCTGTTAGCTTTATACTTATAGCTGTTTATTGCAAACAAAGCAAACTTGTTAATCCAAGCCATTTCTCTTCTAATCACAGTATAAATCAACTTTAACCGAACCAAGAAAATTGTAACTTCTAATACAATACATAGAGACATGCTGCATGAAAATAATTTCTTCGTAAATAATCTTGAGCAGGAACAGATGTAACATGCTGTATAATGTGTACATCATGTTCTTATAGTACCAAAATCATGTTTGTACCAAGAATAACTGGCAAACAACCCAAGTAGACTAAAACATAAACCCAAATGATTAGTTATGATTAAGTAATCCCATTTCATTTTCCAGGCCAGTTTTACAGTAACAACCTCTATCAATCCCTGTAGTATTTACAGAATTTTGTTTAGAAATGTATTTTGTTTATCTTAAAAAAAGATGGATTAACGCTTGTCTATCATGGTTCTGGAATTGAGTACAAAGGCATCGTATCTACTTTCCTAGATAAAAGGAAAAGTAGATACAGGGTTCATGAACAGGTCCTGCAGTAAATAATTAGATCACCACTCACCAAAACATTCAGTTTTCATGAACACAAAGGCAAGAGCTCTCCATTCTAAGTCACTGAAAGTTTGCTTCTGACTTTGACAGATCCAACTTTTCAACCAGTATATTTTCATAGCAACATTAAAAAATGCTTTAAATTCATGTAGGATAAAAACAAGTTATGATTTGCAATATTATTCTTGAGTAAACTACTTTTTCTTGTTGAGTCAATAATTTCTTCATATTTAACAGTTCCTTAGAATGTGGAAAAGGACTAAGAAAAGCTGAAATACTTCAGAATATAAAAGGGTTTACATTGAGAAGAGAGAGCTATCTAGAAGCTTTCAAATGTGCAGTTACAAAAGATTTAGCTTAAAATATAATAATAAAGCAGTTCAGTATGGATCAAGCATGAATGCTGGATATAGGAGTACCAGAAGTTAGGAAAATACATCTGGTAACATCGAGATACTGAGAATGTATCAGATTCTTGTAGAATGCAGTCTTGCTGGTCATGCAGGACACAGGAAAGGAGGAAACAGGGAGGGAAGAGGAGAGTGGGGAAAGCACAGTTTTTCTGTGGACTTCTTACAACCTTAAAGAATGTTTTCTTTCGGACTCTAGAATCAAGTTGACCAATCTTTTGTTACTTTGTCCTCAAGTATGGACTATTTTATTTAACTCGGTGGCAGGCAACCTGCATGGCATGGAGCTCCAAGCAGGTTATACAGCTATAAGGTTAGCCTTGGTGCTATGTTTTCCTTTGCATATCCAAATCAGCTATGTTCTTTTGTTCACACTATATAGGAAAATTTATGTCAAACATCAAGTTCAAGGGTCTGGAAACACACTGTTTGACTAGTCATTATTTAAGGCCTCTTACCCATCCAACTAGCACACTCAAGAATCATACGGTATTTGTACTTGAACAACTCATCTTGAAATATGTAAGCAGAGTGCCATGAAGATTAAATGTGTAACAGTAAATTTGACATTTCTCCAACATCCATCTTTAAAAAGATCATTTTAAGCTTTTCTTAGAAGAAGAAAAAAAATATTGCAGCCTAAATTATCTCTCAAAGGCAGTCAAAAGGCAGAGGTAAACAATATTTCGGCTTCTTAAAACATTGAGAAATATCTTCCAAAAGACAATCATCACAGCTCAAAATTAACACCTTGTTTAAAAGGTACTACTGATTTCTCCAGACTGATTATTTTAGTTATCTAATTTGAATTATTTTACCAATGAAAGTACTTATGGTAGGATTGACTACAGTATAGAAAGACATTTAAAGGATTCAGTATTGCAGCATTAATAAAAGGAGAAATTATTTTGCTTAAATGAAATTCTCCTGACTAATTTTCTACAGAATTCCTCATGATGGTTAAGTAAGGCTTCAACTTTCTCTTCTCTAGTTAAAGTATTCAGTTAACAAATTTGGGTAAAAAGATGGCAAAATTATGCCAGTGACATAATTAGAAATAAGACAATAATGATCTTATGTAATAAGATGCATAGCTTTTTTAAAAGTTCAAAGCAATATTTTCTTTCAGTGAAATAAATTACTTAATTATTTGAGGGATTAGACATTTATGGACAAAGTTGTACCCAGCCTCAGTGAAAGACTTAAGCACAGTTCTATAAAAATCAAAAATAGCAATATTCAGACAGGCAGATACTGTAAGATTGAACAAACTTGTGATTTGGAGAACTGAATTCTGAAGTTTTTCTCTAGTTCCTTCTCATGCAGCTCTCCTAGTAACTTTAGAATTCTGTCTAAATAGCATCAATAAAATGAGCTTCAGCATTTGATCCAATAATATTTACAGAAACAACTAAACCTTGGAACAATTCCATTTAACTTACTGGTATTATATGAGGGATATATATGACCCTGTGATGAATCTAAAAGGTAGACTGTAAGATAGCAGAAGAAAATATGGCATTGCTACTAGTCAATACTTGTCTATGAAGATCATGTGTTGATGTTTTCACCATGGATTGGTTCGCAGAAGTGCAGTGCATAAAATGGGCAATGAAATTCCAGGACAGCAATTGCCAGAATATTGATTATCCAAATACTGCCTTATGTACAAAGATAGGAAACTATTTGACCAGATTTTTGTAGTATCTTTAGACATCTTAGTAGTTATTTGAAGATTTTTCTCAAGGAAACATACAGCTTTCATGTTTGACTACCCTGTTAGGAGAAAGTAACAGAGTAAATATGTTGTTACTTATTTAAAACTCCATACAAAGCTAAGTGCGGGATAGATATTTCGATGTATTTCATTCATAGATGCATAGAATGATTTAATAGTTGAGGCTGGAATAGACCTGTGGAGATTGTCCTGTCCAAACCACACGCTCAAGTATGTTCCTCAATGCAGCCAAGGATGCTATTGGTCTTTTTTGCCACAAAGGCACACTACTGGATTGTTAAGGTGACCAAAGATGCAAACCCCTTTATTCCAAGGGAAATTAATCACCAAGAGCTTCTGAAAACCCCAAAGTATACCACAACAGTTTCTTCAGATAACTACATGTATATCACGTAGGACAAGCTTTGCACTGGTAAGTGCCAGACATCTTGAAAACAAAAAGGCAATACGAGTTTGTTTTCAGCCCAACACCCAAATTTTAAAGTATTTATAAGAAAAGGGAAACCAAGAAATTTAAAGTTATTCTACAACCCTTTTCTGTATAAGATTAAGAGCTATTTCCACATAAATTCCAACAGCTATGTTTTATAGCCCTGGAAACATGAGGAAAGCTGAAAAACTGTCATCTGCAATGCCAGATTTATTGGTTAAACTCTATTATCACAGTGAGCAATCAAGGTGGTTTAACCCTTGACTGGCAGGTAAACTCCCTACCTGGTCACTACTCACTCCCCACCCCAACAGGATGGGGGAGAGAACTGGATGGGCAAAAGCAAGAAAAAAACCAGCTTACGGGTTAAGATAAAGACAATTAATAAGTGAAAGGGAAAAAAAAGTTTAAAAAAACCCCAAGTGATGTAAAAGTAATCATTCCCGCCAGCAGATCGATGACCAGCCAGTCTATGAGCAATGGCTGCTTTGGAAAAACCACTCCCAGTTTTATAGCTGAGCGCGACGTCATATGGTATGGAAAATCTCTTTGATCAGTTGGGGTCAGCTGTCTCAGCTGAGTCCCCTCCCAACTTCTTGTGCACCCCCAGCCTAGTTGCTGAGAGGGGCTGACCAAAAAACAGAGAACACCTTGATGCTGCGTAAGTACTGTTGAACAATAGCTAAAACAGTGGTGGGTTATCACCACCGTTTTGGTCACCAGTCTAAAACAAAGCACCATACAGGCTATGATGAAGAAAATTAACTCCATCCCAGCCGGACCCAGTACAGCAATTCATGATTATCTTGTCTTTACAGTAACAGTCTGGTAACTTTATGTAGTAGTCCAGAATAAATTTTAAGGATATACAGTGATTATTTGATCTGGATGTCTGGGAACAATTTCTGTAAATTACAGCGTCTCCAAACTACTCACCTAAAAGTAGCTCTCCTTAATTTTTTTTTCTATTTTACAGTTTTCCCACTATGCAGGAAATATCTAACAATTCCTTTAATCTTTACCAACGCTGAACACAATGCATGTTTCAGAACACAACGGAAATATATTAAATCAGTATACGAAAAATTCAAACTGAATAATATGACTTGGCTAACGTTGAGCAGAAATGGTCTGGTTAGCCTTTAATCTGTCCAAAAAAAATGCATGTAAGATGAGCTTCTCATCTATGAGATAAGACTTCAGGCATTTTTAGAATACATACTGAGGTACAATACAGGAATACTTTGGTTAGATGAAGACTGTAAGTCACAGTAACAGAGCTTCACATAGACAAATTTCCTCTAATTGAACTAGCTCTAGGTATAACTGAATACCTGAACATTGCACCATTGTATGTAGCATGGATACAAACATGGGTATATGGTTTATATTTCAGTTATACAAAATAAGTTTAATTTATTCTGTAGTAAAATTAAAAAAAAATATTTCTTACCCATTCATAGGAAACAATCCAACACCCACGAGCAATTCCCAGCATAACATTCAAGGTACGACGAGGAGTCCCTGTAACTACATGACTTGTTGTTTCACATACATCATCTGAGAACAAAAAGTCTCCAAGTTTATTTACCACCTGAATTATTGTATTTTGCTTCCTAAAAAGAAGGAAAAAAACCAACATACATTGTTGAATGGATATGCAGATAAGAAAAGCAGATACACACACAACACAAATTAACGCAAACTCACCTCATTTCTTCCCTCACTAATAATTTCTTAGCCTTTTCTCAGTGAGTCTCTAACCATTTGCTATCTCTAAATTCATTAGCCTTCCCACAGTCCAAACAGACCCTCTTCTGTCATCACACAATCATATCTACTTGCACATCAAAGCTCTTTTGTCCCCCACATCTATCCTGCCTGTTTAAATAGAAGCGTTTTGAGTCAGGAACTATCTAACACATTGTTTGTGTACAATGCCTAGTACAACAGAACCTCATTCTTGGTTGCTTTTGTAGTACTATCAAAAAAGTATTACCAGGAAGTGTAAACATCTAGACACAGCACTCTGAAGAGGTTTTCATTAGGAAGCACCAGATTTTCAGCATCTGTATAAAATGCTGTGTCTAAATTTAGAGAGAAGTCCTAAGGTTCTGGCTTGCTATCTATACATGTAAGCCAATGTTTCAATTAAAAATTCACTTATGCTTAAATACAATTATAATTAAACTTATAAAATTAAATATAAAATCCAGAATGGCCACCTGTAACTGGAATTCTAGTTTGAGTTCTCTACATGGCTATGCTGAAGCACATAAATATCTCATTGTGAAAACAGTGAGATCTGAGCATCACTAGAGAAAAGCTGTTGCACGAGAACAATTTACTGTTCTTATTAATGATTATTTTTATAAATCATTATTATAAATGATCATTAAATATCTGTAAATGAAAGTCCAGTTCCAGTGCCCTTTCTGCTTCCCTCAGATGACTTGGAAAGGTCCATGGCGTGCTACTGAAGATAAAACAATTAAGCACAACCTTGAACACAGTTCACATCTATCAGAACAGTGATCCTCTCACGTAAAACATTTACGTTGATCACTGACATAATGTGAGCACACTCAGAACACCTCCAGAAGCCTCTGGCGTTACTTCATTCTCACTAGATTTCACTTCACAGAAAGTAAGTCGGTTAAAACTTCCAAAATACCCCAGCTAAAAACAAGCACTACTTAGAGGTACTCTAACAAAACTGCAAAAAACTCTGCACAGAGAATGCAGCAATCTATTTCTTAAGAAGTTTCAAACAAATAAATGAATAGTAAAAACAATGTAGCAAATTACCTTCACACAAGTCAAAAGGTGATATTGCATGTGGAGACACTTAAAAAAAAATAATCATAGAATCATAGAATCGTTATGGTTGGAAGACACCTTTAAGATCATCAAGTCCAACCATTAACCTAGCACTGCCAAGCTACTACTAAATCATGTCCCTCAGCATCAAACCAAATCAAACAACTGACCCTCACTCCAGTGTGAATTCTGGCCTTGGCTATATGGCTTTGACTGTTACTAGAATATTTACTATTCCCTTTTCACTTTATGAGCTTTAACTTAATATAGCCTACAAGTGAATGTTTTTGCAACACTGCAACCCGTAGGGGCTGGCCCTGCCTAGTCTGCATGCTCAGGGGATGCATTTCCGTGCTTTATCTGAACCTTTTCTTACTTCTTTCTTGTGTCTACACAAAATTCCTTACAATAAGAGGCAAAAGTCCTGTTGTACCAGAACTGAATCTAAGATATCTTATAAATTGCAGTGAAAACTCACCAGTTAATACTTCAGTCAGCTGAAAAAAATGATGGATGCAAATTTCCAGCAAAATTTCACTGAATTTGTGATTCAGAAAAACAGGCAGCTGCTGGGTGTGAATCAGTGAGCAGCATTTAATGTAATCTCAAAACCCGATGCCATGAAACCACTGAACTCAGGCATCTTAAAATTTAAATTCTAACGAACCACTTTTGAGGCTGTAGCTACTGGGTAGTAGAACTGGCTTTTGGCCATTGCGTTGTATTTTGGGGGACTATTTTCTGTTCTTTAGTTCTTGCAGAAGCAGTCCCTCTCCCTTCACCCATTTAAAAGTTGATGAATGCCTACAACTGTAGATAGCCAAAAGCACAATCTTGATGAAGAAGTTCTGAAGAAAAGCAACTGTTATCACCAGAAATTTTTATTTAATGAAACAGTAATCGGCTAGTGGGAAAAATTAACATACAAGCAACCTAAAAGAAATAATACATTAATGACATCTTTCAACAAAAGAACTTTTTCCTCAGCTCTGCCAGGATTTGTTCTCCTCTTTTAGGCAGATCACAGCCTGTTTTCCACTAACTCCTACCTGCACTGTAACTATTATCTTTATCTCCCCCTCAATGATCCTGTATTGCAGGACTTGCAAAGTGCATTTTATAGTCTTGGTGATACTAGCATCCAGTCAAGAAAAGTATTAATTTCATTTTATGTTTCTGACACATATTAGTATACTTGTTAATAGCTATTGACAACCATTTACAAAGAACTTCTAAAAGGATAGCCAATAAGTGCTGTTCCTGAGTACTTACATCGATGTAACTGTCAAGATTTAATTACTTCAAACCTGAAACAGATTTGTGAGTAGTAGAAATAGCTTGAGTTTTGAAAAAGAATTCAAAAAACTGTAAGCAAGTGTAGTATAAAATATGGAATTGTGTTTTTGTTGGATGTTCTTTATGCTGTAAGACTTTTAAGAGAATGATAAGAGCATGCCAGAAAATTATTAACTCTCCCCCAAAATATGCAGTGGCAGCTGCTTCTAATGTTTTGAAAGTAAGTGGCTAAAAAGCCCACAACTGATATTGAGTCAGCAACTATTTGTATGAAAGAAAACATTCTAAACTGATGTTTCAGATTATGACTTTTTAAACAGAAATAATTAAAATGTATGGGGAAAAAGCTAAGTCTTGGGCTGAAAGTCTGAACCATTTACTACATAAAACTACTTTTTACATTTCCTTCAGAAAAATTAAAAACTTGCTTAAGATTTTAGTTTTATTGCTCTGAAGCCCTGTCGAGCTCACCTATGGAACAACTACTTCAGTCTGCACCATAGCAACACAAACATACACATACAGTGTAGACAGCAACAACATATACATGTACGTACATGTTTCTAGCTAGAATACAGAATGAAATAAAGTATTTTAACACACAGTCCAAAGATAAATTCCATTTTGTATAGGCATAAAAAGATTATTAACATGCAAGTTTAAATGGTGTGCTGACTAAAGAGTCAAAATGTTTAATACTTACTCAGAAGACATACTCGTCATAACTAGTGTCCTTGTTGGCTAGAGACATGGAAGAGACAAGAAAACATCAAAAAACTGAAAAGTTTTCCCCTTTGAAAAAAACCTTAAATTAGAAAATGTTCCATTAAAAGGACTAAACTTCTTCATAATTACAGTATCACCTGGGAAAGAGGCTGTACTAACACATATACTAGCAATATTAAATTTTGAGGGCAAGGAAGGGAGGAAACCCCTTCATCAATGCATCCAATATAGTAGAAAACAGGAATGGAATTTTTCATTAGTAAGAGCAAAAAGCAAAGAATTTCCAGTCTGGGATGCCACAGAAAAAAAGGATAGTATTTGCCTTTTGCCTTTTCCTTCT
This sequence comes from Burhinus oedicnemus, assembly GCA_008921705.1. Lineage (NCBI taxonomy): Eukaryota > Metazoa > Chordata > Aves > Charadriiformes > Burhinidae > Burhinus > Burhinus oedicnemus. Next base: position 2,089,761 of record VFFE01007633.1, on the reverse strand, counting down.
TCTGATAGGGTAGAAAGGAAAAGGCAGCTTAACTTCAACAAAGGAGATGTGTAATTTAAAATTATTCCAGTTTCTTCCTAAAGAAAGTCAGAAACTGGCTGATATGCTGCAGAAACAAGAGTGTATTTACTGTAAAGTATAATTTTAATTATTTTATTTTAATACGGTAGCTTTTTCTTTTTGCACAACTTTAGTATTTCAAGTGCAGTTTTTTAAGTAAACATTCTTTCACTCTTAAACCTTGTCTAGTGAATACAAGTTGCCTGAGTAATATAACACAGAAGGTATACTCAAAGAGTACCGCAAACCTTAAACTAGCAGTTCTGAGACACCTTAAAAAGCAACCCTCTTCTCCTGCAGTACCCTTTGCTTATGTGCAAAGTAGGAGTGTTTGCTCCACACAGTTTTTAAATAAGCTTTTTAAGAATTAGTATTATAAAAGTCAGAAGAGGAAGGAGTATCCCGTTGGTCATCAGCAACGACCATGGCAGCCCCTAGCACGCACAAAGGTAGGACAGAACATGAATTTTAGCAGTATCAGAGAAATAAGTAACTGAGCATAACATGGTCATCAAAAAATACATGTAAGAAGAGGTTTTGATAATCTTAGCTAAGAATTACTTGTAGCTACATAAACACGCACAAGTATGAATACATAAATATTTTAATTTTGTAGAAAAAGTAGATTGACTGACTTTTATACAATGATTTCAAACTCCTCCTAATTTTCAAAATCAATATATGAATCTCAAATTATTTCTCTAGATAACTACTGCTCCATAAGAAATAATCACTCCCATTTCTCCCCCCCCCCAACATATTACCACAACCACAAGCAGTAAGCTCCCAAAGTCTCTGCTAAAATTCCGTTTCCTTTGAGTAATGTGTTGAGCTGAGACCATAAAAATATTTTTAATTGGATTACAGCTGGTAGCACAGGCCAAAAGAGACTCAAGGGCAACTCATTTTACCCAGTAATGAATCACAGAACAGAAGAGAGAACATACTCTGATGCAGCTCCATCTGTTCTCTGTTATCAGTACAGAACTGCTCTCCATTAAGTGTTCAAGCAATTTGTCACATTTAAGAATGGAGTTCCTTGGAATTATCTCTGTAGACTAATAGTGTACACCATGACTATATAGGTGTTCATTATAAGAACAATCTTTGCATAAATAAAACACAATTTAGATACCATTGACAAGCTAGATATTAAAGATAACATAAGAAGTAGTCTTTTCAACATACACATGACAATTTCATTCTGTGGTTCAATAAATTTGAAAAACATAAAACCCAGATACTATTTAAGTCTTCAGAAGCAACATGTAGTCTATTCAATAATTTTTTTAACTTATGATAAACATGCACTCAGACAACATTAGGTAAGCTATACAATACTTTAGAACTGAAAAAATATAAAATGTGAAAATGTAAAAACAATCAATAATAGAATGGAATAAAGCTTCAAATGAGGAAAGGATGAAACTTTTATATTGAAATATTTCTTTGAGAGAAATTCTATGAAGTATTTTTGGAAATGTAAGTTTCCAGATTCTAACTTGTTGCCAGCAATACTTACTGTTGATGCCTTAGCCTACTGCTAGCCCACTAACTGAAGAGAAGATAATATGCACTTACCTGTAATCAAAATTTGTTGTATTCTTAGCCAAAAGACTTTGTACTGCATTACTTTCAACTCCAAAAAAAGTCACATTTAATTCCTCTTGGAAGTTCCAAGAACTTCACAGCTTCAATTCCACATTTGAGTTTTATACTCAAAGAGTTTGAGCAAAAATAATAACAACGCAACAATACATATTAAATATATCTATCATCACATTAATATAATTAGTATTAAATATTAAATAATATAAAGTCAAAATTTTGAGTATATACACTCAAGAAGACATCTCATAAGACACTGAGTGAGAGTTCTCATGGCAGAAGGACTGCAATATTAGGCACTCTACTGCTCAGGTTAGGTCAGATGATTGAAATCACACATGGGGCCACATTACACAACTGTGAAGACGTATCTCATACTGTCTTAATACACGTTGTTGGATTTGCATAAACTCCTGAACATTAAAGGATCCTGGGATATGACAGCCTGGGAAGGCACAAAATACCGCTTAAAAGCAAGGTTTTACTCTTCTCTGTCCAATGTTTCTGGGCTGAAAACCTCATCTACGTCAAATATGTATGCTTCAACATGGTCATGATGTTCTCCTTCAGTATCTGAAGCCAAGATTTGCCATCATTAGAATGAAGCTCTTTGGCTAAAAGTCTGGAGTTAAATACCCACAAAAGAATTGCGCTAGGTTCTTGAGGCCTTGTATAATAGGAGCTCCAAACTCAGATCCTGACATGCCTGTTCAGAATGTGCAGAAAAATACCCATCCTTACAACTTTTTAAAAATTAAATGTCATGGAAGTATTATTAATCAGACCGCTACTTTTGTCAAACTTGGATCAAAAAAAAAAAGCATTACTATAAAGCAAGGCCAGAGCAGCTTGAGATCCTACAGCTGCTTCTTCTGCTTCAGAGCTGAAATGTTTGTTAACAGTTCCTTAATACCTTATCTATAGGCAAGTGAAAATACTGGATCCACACAAATTAGGAGACCTGCAGCCTGCCCTGACATTACCCTGCAAAGTCAGGTTTTGAACTGTAGCTTTTATGCTACGCACAGAGCATACAAGATGGTACAGTGAGTATTCTGGGCAAATGTTCCGTCAGTGTGCCTCAAGGCAATTCAAAGACTCAAGAATGGAGAAGGATGCATACAAAAAGGTAGAAAGTGGATTAAATTTAATTTCTTCCAAACTATTATTTCATCTTCATTCAGAACTGCATATTTTTGCAAGTTAGAGGTCATTCACTAAGCAGACAACATTTTGTTTTATTGCTTCAGTAAGACAAGCAGTCCTCTTTAATTACAGTTACCAAGCAGAAAACTAGCCAAACTATGTTTTAATTTTCAGTTGTACATTTTTCAAGTTAATTGCTTCCCCCCCGCCTTGCTATGCAATTTTTCTTCTATGTTCTTTGTGTCTGTTTTATTTTACATGTTGCTTTTATTGCAGAAATTTTTTTGAGTTAGCATTTTCTTTTCTGACCAGCAAAAAGACATCTGCTAAGCATCATTATGAGTTTTAGCACACATTTGTAGCAGGATTATTATTAATAAAACACTAGAAAAGGTGGCATTGAGTTAACTGGCCCCTTTATTTATCATTAATCTCGGAATCCTGAAGAGCTGCATATCTGTACTCTAAATCAGAACACACTTCTTTCTAAATTATTTTTTAGGTCTGGAATACAGGCTGTATTATAAATGACATGCTTCAGGTTTCCTTTATATATTTCTTAGGAACACAGTTGCATTAAGGATTTCTTTAGAGTCTGCCAACAACAAGATTTTTCTAAGTCCTCTGAAATATAAAACATGCACTTCAGTAGCTCAAAGGAAATAGTATTTGTAAATCTTACCAACACTTAAAAGACAATGTGATACTTCCTGTATGTTAATGGACCTATACCAGAAAAGAGGCATCCAACTTCAAAATGTATTCTTTCTTTCTTATAAGTTTGAGCAGCTGTTTCTCAGAGCAGAAGGACAATAAGAGAAAAGCCCTGTTTTGTACAACATGCTTTTCAAGAAAGTGAATTCAAATTTTGTTTCCTTAAGAATGTCATGATTTGTTTTTCACCAGTGACGTATGAATTAAAATGTGATCATAAAATACTTTTTTCCAGTTCTCAAGAATAAAGTACTTTCATGCTAAGAATTGACTTCGTAGGAATGGTTTTTACATTTGTGACTGGTTAGATTCCAGCCTAAGTAAATTAGTAAATCTCATTTTATCTTTGGGTCAAGAACCCAGACCTCAGGTATTTCTTTCAAGAAAGAATTTCAACCAATAAATACTACTTTTGAATTGTGTATTACTTAGTTTAAATGCTCCTATTATGCCTTAAAGTTGACTGAAGTTCTGAAAGAAATAAGCATCAGTGTACTCCCAAACTTAGATGCATACTGTGACGGAGTAAAAAAAGACCTTCACCTTCAGGACTCAGCAAGATACTTAACCAATGTGGTTTGGCCAATATACCAGGGATAAAGGACTTTTAGAAGGGGAGGCAAGGGAAAGAAGTGCATGTACATGCAAATAAAGCATACAAGATTATTACACAATCTGTTTTGAACTCTTCCAGTCCTTTTTTCCTCTGGCTATTGTAGGTCCATCCAATGGTTCTGAAATTGGTTCAGAACTCATATACTCATTTTTGATCTTTACAGCTGTATTTCAGAAGTACCAAACTTCAGTCCTACTAATACATGAGCCAAAAAACACAGCCATGTGTAATATGGGAATATTCAAGAATCAGGTTAATTTCACTCTACTTTTATCTAGGAAGGTTGTAATGAGGATCCAAAACTTTAAGGCTGTTTTTAGAAACAATCTATAAATTGTGCTACATTAATTTATTCTATTCAAGTAATTGTGGCTCATAGCTGAAAGTAATTGGTAATTGTAATGAATAATTACTATTCAGTAGTTTTAAACAGCAATTATTCAAAGCTATAATTTACTTTCTGGCTGTCCTTTCTCCACTTATCAGTCCTTTGATACTGATATTTTTCCAGTTTCCTCTGGCTGCAAACTCAATTTCAACTGTAATTTCCTGACCAAATATAGTTCCTCTGCTTTGGTCCTAGAAAGATGTGAAAAATGCACCCATCCTAACTAAATCGGTACTACCATGGGGAAAGATGAAAAAACAAAGCAGGCTATAACAAGACAGAAAAATAAGATGACATGACAGGAGCTTGGGCAACAGCTTTCCTTCACGGCCAAAGATGAGAAATCCTGTAATCACAGACACAGAAACACGTGGAACTTCTGTTGGCAAGATTAAGGATGATGAATAGGTTCAGACTTTTCAGACTAGCAGTGACACAGTTTACAACTTACTGACGTTTTCAGTTTTTCACGTGCAACCATAATAGCTAATACCTATATTAAAAAAAAAAAAAAATCACCCACGGAGGATACAAAACTCTGTAGCAAGGGACAGCTTTCACAGCATTCTGCAACTTCAAAGGACAGATCTGTCTGGTTATGATTATTAGCAAAACTAGAGACTGACTTTTTCTGGTAAGACAGACAAAGATTAAGGGGAGAGCAGATACTCCTTCCCACTCCTTCAGAGACATTCAACATGACATGAAAAAAGCCAACAAGCATGATTACAATTTCTGTAAGCACAGGCAGCAGTGATTCCCATTCTGATGGGAAGCCCAAGCCTTTCCAAAGGGTACAAATTAGGGGTTGGCTTCCTGGACAGCATTGCTCAGGAAAAGAAGCAGCCCAGCTCTCAACTGTTTTTTCCTAGGAAAGTTTCACCTCTAGACCAAATAATGTGAAAACTGAGGAGACAGAGAGGGAGAGACTCCCAATGTGACAGAAGTGAAGTTCAAGAAGTGGGATGCTGAGGGGAGGAAAAAAAATCTAAACTATAAATAGCTAACAGAAAATGAAAGCTCAGGGGAAGGAAGGATACTCCCTCACCCCAAAGAAGTGACAAGACAGGAGAAAGAGGAGCAAGGGCTATCATGGGGCAACACTGTGTTACAGAGGAAATTCATACATGGAAGCAGAAACATTTTAAAGACCACACTAAGGCATAAGTTAATTCTGTCATTAGCACCAAATAATGTCCAATGTTTACTCACCTTCCCAAATGATCTGTGAGAAAGTCAGGCACAGGTTTGGTTTTTGTTTGGTTTGTTGTTGTTGGTTTTTTCCTGCTAAAAACCTAGGTTGTAACCTAGATTGTAAACTAGGTTAACAAAAATAGGTTGTACCCTTCTGTGAATAATTTCAACAGAAAATTTAGCATGATGTAGGAGTGAATCTTTTTCATCTGTTCAGATGTTAAAAACTGTTTATGCTTTCATAATGATCCAATGAAGTGAACAATTTCTTTGCACAGCTGACTTATGACTGACTAAAAGCACTTCATAAAGCTTCAGCTGAGATACCCTATGCCCTAACAGTGAGATAAAAGCCAAGCCATAAGGGTCGCTGGCAACAGTAGAGTAACTTCAGTGAAATTGATGGTTTGATTTTTAAGCTCTCATCAGCAATCCGTTAAATTTTTTGTAATGGTGATTGCCACCCATCATGGAAAGTTCATTAGAAATGACATCTGCCTCAGCTACTTCATTGCAGGTATCAGTGGCTCAGTTAAAACTGCTCACAATGTGTTATACGTTGAACAGAACCAACCGAGGCACAAAGAGACACGCTTCCATTGCACAGGCTATAGCGAAAGAACAATTTTATGAGGGAAAGAACCATTTTGCATCACCTCAACTGTTAAATATTGGGTTTGCACAATTATTAACACTGTGAGGTTAACTTGGATAGCTGAAGTATTCTGGAGATTGCCAACTATGCAACAATAAGAGTGGAATTTCAGGTGAAGATACTCCTGAACACATTTGCAGCCCCAAAAAGTCAAGGCTGGATTTATGTTAGGTTTGTGTTCAGATACAAGACTGTAAACTTCAGTAAATACCCTGCTGACAAGATTGTAACCCACTTGTTTCAGACAGACAACAACCTGAGTTAAAAGCTTTACTGTCCTCTAGACAATATGCTGAACAACTGAACAATACTTATTGAAGGCTTTGAGGTACAACAGCAATATTATGAAGGGTAGAATAATAACTAAAAAAACCCCAAAACCAGGGTTTTTTTTTTTTACATTTTTAGGATCTTGAAGGATTATGAATTAATCATACATGAACACAATTCTTTCAAAAAAGATTTTTTGTAGTGTGATCAACAGCCACTGTTTTCAGCATTTCTGATTCTTTATACTAGTAGGAAGTGGTACATCTGTTAAGGAATAATGTGGTGCAAGATTTTTTCTTATTTAACTGATTGCATATTTCTATTCCTGTACCACGCACACTTCTTTGTGAGCTCATAATTCAATTCAACAAAGATCACACCACATAAAATGTTTAATTTCAATGGAGAAAAGAATGGTGGTATTTGTTAAATTATTAAAAAAAAATGTTAATGAAGACACGTCAAATGTTGATGAAATGGAGTTTATGAAGCCTTTTGTTCAGATTGATTTACAACAATTTTTAAGAGCTGTGAAGCTATCATTTAGAAAGCAGCTCCATCAACTAAAGGACTTCCAGCCTATAGAGTCATGCCAGATACCAGTTGGTTTATGTAGGGTGTTCATTTTTCCAAGAGTTAAATTTCCCAAAAAAAGAGGATCTAACCAGCAGTTGCGTTTCCTCATGTTGGTTTCTGATGCCAAGAGGGAAAATAGTTTCAATTTTACACTGATTCTTTGCCAAACCAGCTGCAGTCCAGTGGATTGTTTGGTTTTCTGGCATGACAGTTATGACCTCAGTGTTTTACAAATGTAACAGTGTACCCCAAAACTAGAAAAGAATTGTGATTTACCAATAACTAGGGTTAAGTTACAGCATACATACACATTTTCAGCAGTGAGGTATGCATGTCTCAAGCATGGACTGTATGCTCTCACGTCTTACACAAGGTTTATGCACTGTTCCCCTCACGCTCTGAGCCAGGAAGAGTTGCATCTGTATCTTGCACCTAAGCCTCCCTTCCACCATTAAATCCAAGAATGACATATAGTTTTAAAGAAAAGTATGGCGATGGTACAGATGCACTTCAAATAACTTAATGTCCTGGTCTGAGGTCCCAGGGACACTTGCCTAAACCACAACACTTGGAATTACAGGATTTTCTTCTCGGTGCTTATGCCTATCTACTGTGCACCATGGATAGCTCTCGAGCAATTTCCTATTTGCCTAAAAGTAATAATAAAAAATATGTTCTGACTTTACATAAGACCTCATAAATAGTCTCTGGACCAAAAATCACAGTATCTACCAATCTTCTGGAAAAAAAAACCCAAACAACAAAACAAACAAACAAAAACCCCCCAAAAAACCCTACCAAAACAGTGGGTTTTTTTTCTTAACTCTATGCATACAAAACCCAAAATGCTCCATAAACTTAAGCCACTATTTCTTGAATAAGGTTCTCAAAAAGAACCAATATGCTAATCTGTTGACTGAACAGAAATTTAGTGACAATTTTCTTATAAAAACTTGTGCAAATTCAACACCTAGGTCCTAACCATCCTGCCTGCTCAGTTTTGGGGCTGGTTCTGTTTAATATCTTTATCAACGATCTGGACGAGAGGATGGAGTGCACCCTCAGTAAGTTTGCAGATGACACCAAGTTGGTGGGAGGGTCGATCTGCTTGAGGGTAGAATGGCCCTACAGAGGGATCTGGACAGGCTGGATCGATGGGTCAAGGCCAACGGTATGAGGTTCAACAAGGCCAAGTGCTGCGTCCTGCACTTGGGTCACAACAACCCCATGCAGTGCTACAGGCTTGGGGAAAAGTGGCTGCAAAGCTGCCCAGCAGAAAAGGACCTGGGGGTGTTGGTCGACAGTCGACTGAATATGAGCCAGCAGTGTGCCCAGGTGGCCAAGAAGGCTAACAGCATCCCGGCTTGTATCAGGAATAGTGTGGCCATCAGGACTAGGGAAGTGATTGTCCCCCTGTACTCGGCACTGGTGAGGCCCCACCTCAAATATTGTGTTCTGTTTTGGGCCCCTCACTACAGGAAAGACATTGAGGTGCTGGAGCATGTCCAGAGAAGGGCGACAAAGCTGGTGAGGGGTCTAGAGAACACGTCTTATGAGGAGCAGCTGAGGGAACTGGGATTGTTTAGCCTGGAGAAAAGGAGGCTGAGAGGAGACGTTCCCGCTCTCTACAACTACCTGAAAGGAGTTTGTAGTGAGGTGGATGTCGGTCTCTTCTCCCAAGTAACAAGTGATAGGAAATGGCCTCAAGTTGCACCAGGGGAGGTTTAGATTGGATATTAGGAAAAATTTCTTCACCTAAAGGCTTATTAAACGTTGGAACAGGCTGCCTGGTGAAGTGGTGGAATCACCATCCCTGGAGGTATTTAAAAGATATGTAGATGTGGTGCTGAGGGACATGGTTTAGTGGTGGTTTTGGCAGTGTTAGGTTGATGGTTGGACTTGCTGATCTTAAAGGTCCCTTCCAACCTAGATGATTATATGGTTCTATGATTAATCCTTACCAGCTCTGCATAAGAAGAATTTGGAACTATCATCAGTCATGGGTCATCGTGTCTCAAAACCAAGAATTTCAAACCTATATGCCAGTTTTATAAATCTGCCTTTATGTGCTGCATTTGAATAGGTATAACACACCAAAACTCCTGTGTTTTTTGGGGGGTGGTTGTGTTGTTTTAAATCCAAAAAGTTGTTCCTGATGCCATCAAAAATTCCTGAAAATCTTACTTGTCTTCCCTCAACTTGCCTGCAGCTGCCATTATAAACTGCTCTGTCTTCATGGTTTTTGTTAGTTGACAGTACAGTTTTAGATAACTGATTAGACATCTACCATATTAAGAGTACAATAAGCATGCCTATATAAATACTACAGATAAAGAAAGAAAATATGAGTACTTGTAATCTCAAATTGTGATATAAAAGTCATTCTTGATTTTAACTTCAGCTAAAACAATATGCAAGAAACTCAACGTGCATGAGGTTTTGAAGAAAACAAATGCATAAAACACAACAGCACAGCAGAGAAATACAGAATCTACAGCTTGATTTATATTAAAAAAACAACAAATGACAAATTGAAATAACCATGGAAGTAAATAATCTTAACACTTATGCCTGGTCATATTTCCTACAGACATTTTTGTATGGCTTTTTAAAAATGTACCATCACATAGTGGAATCCAAACACCTACTAACATGCCTTCACTGCAGCGAATGAATTATACTCGTAGTGTTCACTGCAGTATACGCTGTAGTGAATGAGTTATAACTAAAGTACTCTAAAAAGTTTCAGTTCAGACATTGTCTAGGAATTATATTCAGCAAACACATAGAATGTTTTTAAAGAGGTATTAGATTTCAAACTCTTTTTCTATGAAAAAAACTGACTGCAACTTACAATGCTTCCCAAATGACCAGACTTACAGCTAAGTAATGAATTTAACAGGTTACACTTACAACAGATTCCCAGAACACCAGCAATATGAACGGAAGCCTCATATTGGAACTATCCACTACAAAACTGTATATACTCTACAATGACTATAATTTAAAGGTTTGGTGTTGGGT
>VFFE01007633.1:2059977-2079490 GCA_008921705.1 Burhinus oedicnemus | reverse complement strand
CCTCTCCCCCCCTCCCCCATTTTTTTTAGATATAACAGGCCTGGAGATTCACATAGCCACATTTCTGGAAACATTAGTCCATTAAAATAGCTAGGAAATGTTGTTTCTTTTGCACTTGTATTTTAAACATAAATTTTAAGATTTAAATAAACATTAGAAAATTCTTCACAATACAATGATTCAATGAAATATTTTTTTAAAATATTTGTGCTATTTCTCTAATACACTTTTTGCTTTGGGCAAAGGAAACAAACTAAATTTTCTAACTTAACTTTCACTTTGTCCAACATTAGCAAAATGTTGCAATGTTTAAGCTGCAGCCATTGGAAAAAAGTGTTTATCAAAAATTTATATAATGTTTGGTTGCTTTTAAAAAGCTTCAAGAACATATTGTGACTTTGCAACTTAATTCTTTACAAAAATTTAGATACTCAGTGTGATTTTGTTCAGAACGGTATGATCTTGAAATTGCTTCACTATATTTCCTAGGGATCTCCAACATTGGCTTTATATAGTTTGCATGTATGTACCCATACAAACAATGGAAAATAGATCTTAAAAAGACATATTCATAAACATTTAATATATATTAACAGACAATTGCTCAAGGAAAAGATGAAGTAAAATTTTTCAGTGCAACAGTCTGGTTGCCGGACTGGTTAAATCACATAAAATCTTTTTGTGAAGTTCTTCTTACGTTTCAATCAAAAAAAACCCCCAACATTGTCTCTATATGAATTTGCACAGCCAAACTGCAATTGGAAACCTTTAAAACTATAAAAAAAAGCACTCCTGATATGAAAGAAAGCATGCACTGCTATGTTATTGACATTTGAGTCAAATTGTATTGTCAAGTCGCTGAAACAGATGGATGAAGGAAGCCATCCCACAAAACGAAATGGGTATTTTCTCCATCTACTACTTAGTTTTTGCTACTCAAACACCTCACAGAGCATGCTTCATAAAAGAAAGCTCAGCAGACACCAAGCAGAACTATTCAAAGACATCACCTTTGACTGCAAGGCCAATATTTGGCCCCTGGTTTGAAAAAGGGGAACATTAAAAAAGAACATCATACTGTCTTTTGTTTCTTTTCAGTATGTAACAGTTATGTTGGCATCTTTTCTTAAGAGAAATGAAATCAAAACTAGCACTATTGTATAATGCTCTTATAGCATAATTATACAGGAGAAGGAATCAGTACCAACAAATCTGGTAAATTTCCAAGCACCGTTTCTGCAGATAGCCTTAGGAAAAGCCATTGAGTGTGAATATACATTTAGCAGCTTTAGTCAGATTTCTGTGGCAGCAAATGAAACTGTTCTGGATAGGTGCTTTAGCCTAAAACGTACACTTATAATGTTTCTATATGACATGGATCTAGAGTGAAGTTGATTTGTACATTCTACATAATGCTTAATTATTAGTTATACAAATAATATATATGTATATATTTAGGAAAAGAAAGGGAAAAAATACTTAAGAGAAGTCACAAGCAGTAAGATGCAGGCAAGCATTCAAATAATAATTTTATCCTAGAGAAGATCACTGGTCCATAGGGATTAATATCCCATCTTCAGGATGTTTAAAAGGTTGAACAGCCTAGTAATTGCACCTGCTCAGAACTTTTACATAAAAGAGGATCAAAATCTGTGACCAATTTCTTTGAAACTCCACCAATAGCTACCAATGAAACACCTAATTTATTTCATATAATTAATTACCTCAGACACTTTTTAGTGCTTTAGAACTTCCCATTCTCAAAACAATTCATTGATTGTATGACTTATTGATAAAAAGAACTATTTATTTTCCTGATCAGTTTTATATTTACTTAGAACAAAACTTTTACAAGGGAAAAACACCTAAAAAAGATTCAGTGCTGAGCCAATCATCTCACCTGTTTTTCTGCATCCAAATTGAGCTCAAAGAGCTCAAAGAAACTCAGCTTTACCTGAACCTAGAAAAAAATACTGCATAAATCTTTACCCTGCAAACATCCACTGCAGATGATCCACGATAAAACAACCAAAAACTCTACCCCATTTAGTAACTGCTCCAAAAAGTACAGGCATCATGTCAGGTTACTTCAGCGGCTTTTCGACTAAAACAGTTTGAGCTGGCTTACCGACCTCCTTTACAATGTCAACTTGGCACGACTCTGCCACCACAAGATACCAGAAAGCGGAGTTCCATGGTTATCCATATTGTCTTTGAACACCGTTCACATAACATTTCAAGGAAAGTGAGATTCAGAGAAGTTTTTAAGTTCATAGTGCATAGAGAATGCATTTCTTTTTTGTACATACAAAGGCAGTTAGTGATTGTCCAAGAAAAAGAAAGAGCTTAACAAACAATATGTCCAGTTAAACTGACCTTTTGGAGTCTTCTAGCTTTTCTTAACCCCCCATTGTGCTTATTCTTTTGTTCATTAAAAACTTTGCAAGAGCCATCAGTAACATGACACTCTGAAACTTCATTTTCATCACCTAGAAACCAAGTGCATTAAAAATTTAGAAGCTTGAAATGAAAAATGCAATCTTGTGAAATGAAACTGCCGCCAATTACTTTATCATAGCATGTAGAGCTATGAACAATTAAGATACCTAAGTTAGTAATTTGTACCAGTTATTTTTCCATTGTAATTCAGTTATGGCAAAAAGAATGACATTCAAGCTTCTGACTTCATCTTTCTGTATCTGACCTTGTAAATAAACTAGTTGTAGAACTCCCAATTTCCAGTATTTTGAAAACCATATATTAACCACAGGTAGAGAATCAGCTAAATTGCTTTTTATTTATTACAAAATTTGCAGCTTCTCTGAATACAGTGTTTTGAGAGTTTGAAGCAGTGGTGGCTACATTTTTCCTTTCTTATTGAAATGTCAATGGTTTCAGTACGTTTATCCCAAATGACCTGAAGGTCTGAAACATGTTTTCAAACAACACTTTGCAAGCAGATCTAGCAAGCTGTTACCAGGCAAGGACTGCATGTGCATGCAGTATATCAGTGTAATCATACAGAAAAAGGCACCACCCATAAGAACATACTCTAATTTGGCTGCAAAAAAGCAGTATTTTTCACCACCCATTCTGTGAATTAACATATATTTAATTCTTCAACACTGTCAGGATGACTTTTATAAGCACTAAATACTAAACTTTTGAATAATTTGAGAAATTAGGTTGCTTGCATAAGATAAAAACCTTTGATTTATTTCTGATCAATGAAGTTTTAATTACTGAAAATTTAAGTATATAATTTTTCCTAAATTTAATTCAATGGAGTCTACTTTGGGACATTTGTAAATTTTTCATTTCAAAGAAATGCATGAGACCAGTTAAAGTTTAATAATTAGTGGCCTAAAAATAAAAAGTGGCCTAAATTCAGCTCCTCCCAAATAAGCTGCTTCTGATTACTTTTGGAAAATACTGAAGGGTACTATCCACATTTACTCGTCTGACTGCATATATAACTAAGAATAATTTGTTTTTCCTGTCAGCTACTTGAACTCTTAATCCTTGAGATGACAGAACAACAAAGAATTACAGCACAGCATATGACATTTTCCATTACTGCTTATTTTAAAATTATAACCTTTAAGCTAGTCAAAATTTCATCACTTCTTCACACTAAAGTTGCAAGTTTCACACCAATTTACACAGTAGTATTGTAATTTTTGTGTAACACAAGTAAACCTGGCTTTCAGGTACAATCATTAATTTAAATCCAATATTTAAACACAAAGTGTCATTTAACAAAGGGAGAACTAATTACTTAACTATGTTGATTTTATTTGGTATTGCACTAAAGCCCATCATCTTCAATCACAGAACAAGACTGATGGCAAGTGGAAGAGGACAAAAGATCATGCCACACGATAAAAAAAAAAGCTAAGAGATTTAAATTTAACTCTTTTTACTTGGAAAACAGATATTTTCAAACATGTATTTTGAATCTTAAAAAACTGCCAACAAACATCACAGGACTGCAAAGGACATCAGACCATCTACTCCATTGCTTTACCCCAGGCAGATGCAGGTAAAGAAAAGTATATCTCTCTTCATTTCCAGTAAGTCAGTTCAGTCACTATAAAAGGCTGATCTATTGGTTTGGGTTTTTTTGGAGGGGTGCCTTGAGGGGGGCAGTGAGAAGTGGTGTAATATTCCTTTTGACACTCTTGGCCTGAATGCTCAAGGTCCACAGCTCTTGTCCCACTTGCAATTGAAGTCCAAGACCTGTATGCTTGGACTTTCAGTGGTTCCTTATATTTACAGGAAAGGAGGAACAGGGTATTATGTCCATCATCTCTGATTATCAACTTGGGGGATCTTATGTATTACATAAATAAGGACTGTTCTTTGCAATCCAGTTCCTCCTACTTCTCTCCTGACTACCGGGACTTCTCAAGCACTTGTCAACTTTTCCATCATGTAGGTCTCAAGCTTCACTGTCTATTGTCTGTTTTTCCCTAATTGCTTCTTTTTAGAGCCGTTGCTTGGTCACAAGTAAGGAGTTTTCATCTTGAGTAGCTTTTCCTAGGCTATTTCAGATAAAGTCAACAGACCTTTTTGAAGCAATTCCATCCACTGTTAGTTAAACCTCAATTTAGCTCAAATAGCAGGTAACTCATGTCACTGTGGTCTATGAGATCCCCTAATTCTCTTCTAAAACATTGCTCAATGACAGGTATCAAAATCAACAAGTCTGATAGCCCTCTGAAGTATTATAACAAATTAGAGTGACTTTAATTTGCAATTTAAGCGTCTGCTCATTCATGATCATTTATCATCAGGGAGAAGTTTTGAACCAGAATACTATCTTCAAAATTCCATTTGATATTTCCTTTGAGTTAAAAAGCAAAGTAATGATTAGGCACAATGAGCTAGCTTTGTTCAATCAAATCAATCACATATGTCTAATAAAAATTTTATCTGTAGTGTTCTACTTTAAGAATATCATAATGAAGTGTCACTGAAATTAAGCTATATCATATCTACTATTTTGTACTTATCCACAGTTAGTTACCCCAAGTATGAAGAAACTAAGTCTGAATTTGTCATCATTAGTAATTCTCCAGGTACTTATGGACAGAATATTTAATAACTTGTGTTGTTATTAATATTATAGTTATTATTCCAGCATGGGCAAATACCAAGTTTTTGCTATTCAGAATACAATTTCCTCCAGTCTTCTAAAAGCTTGTGTGCCCACCAGGTTGTCAGAGAACCTGTTAATGCTTTAGCACAATTCTGCCTAATTTGTTATGCACTCTAGGGCAAGTGTCATCAGGCTTTGTAAATTTGACTACATCAAAATAATCCTCAACCCCTTCCTCTGGTCAGAAAAATATGTCCTTTTTTGTTTTAATAATTAGTTACGATTGAACTTTTTGTGAAGATAAACAAAACGGAATCAAGGAAGAAACAGTTTTCCTCATCTCATTTGTTTTTTAAAAGGACATAATAAAATTTCAAGAGGACATCATACAATATTTTTAGTGAGCTTTTCTTCCAAAACTGAAGGAAAAAAAAAAGGCATATCAAATTTAAGTTTCCACGTGTGTTTTTAAAGACATAAACAATGTTTTAGCAGCATTAAGCACCAAGCACCTAGCACCTCAGTTAAAACTTATTCATCTAAATTAAACTTAATTATTTTTGCACCAAATAAAAGAATGATATTCCAGATTTCCCATCTTAACATTGAACTTCATTAATTACACTATAATGGGTATTAGTTCATGTCTTTTGTCCAAATAAGATATTTGCCTCCCACATTCACCATAAATATCTAAAATTCACTTAGCTAAGCTTTAAGTTTAAAACTGAAATAACGACAAGTCCAAGTTCAAATTTCTAAATCATTTTAGGTGGTAAAAGTTTAAAAGTGCATACTCTTGCATTCCTTACCCAATATTATTTATTGTTGCAGCTTCCAGATGAAAAGTCATAGGAATTCATCAAATCTGAGCAAGTATTGGCATTCTAAACCATATGGTTCAAGTGCCAACTTATCCTACCATCAGTCCTACTAAAAAAGTAGATGGATCGGATTTCAAAGTAAAGCAATTTACAACATGAATGACAAAGTTGTTCTTAGACTCTCCTAGTAACATAGATGGTTAACTTTCACACAAGGCAGTATTACTGCATTTCCATAAACTCGTAATCATGATAGAGAAAAGCCACCATTTTCCTCACTATGTAACTCCTAAAAATTTAGGCATTGACACACAAAACCCAATTACACAGCACTTATTGATTACAGAGCACTGAAATTTATCACGTAGGTATGGTTTAATCAGAAGGACAGAAAATTTATTTAATCTCCAGAAAAAAAGCTGAGAAAGAAAAAGTGATTCTGAATAGGAAAGCATCCTTTAATATTCTTATAAAGCGTAATTAATTTCAACTCTTGTATTTGTGACAGTTCTCTACTTGATTTGACATGGAGTAAGATGAAAATAAGTAGCTATGTTTACACCTGTGCTGTTCAGCAGAACAACTGGGAGGCCTTGAGCAAACCTTTCAAAGGAACCTGAAGTTTGCTACAACATAAGCATTAGGACTTGAAAAAGCTACTTTCAAATTAGCCAGTGTATTACACTTCTACTTTAAAAGCAAATGTTCCAAGTAGTCTGTGGAAAGAAAGCTTATCAAATCTTACTTCTTTTTGTCGAAGACACTGGGTAAGAGTGCCACTGACCTAAAATCACAAGGGAAAAAAAAAAAAACAGGCAAGAAAAATGTTTGATAAAATATATACAGATATAATTAAATTTTATATGGATGCTTCATTATACCTAACTGTATATATGTGATGAGTGAATTCTTTAGCTTTTAAAAATAATATACTGTATTTACCAGTTTTCAAATCACAAAATCACAGGGGTTGGAAGGGACCTCTGGAGATCATCTAGTCCAACCCCCCTGCCAGAGCAGGGTCACCTAGAGCAGGTTGCACAGGATGGTGTCCAGGCAGGTTTTGAATGTCTCCAGAGTCAGAGAGTCCACCACCACTCTGGGCAGCCTCTTCCAGTGCTCTGCCATCCTCAAAGGAAAGAAGTTCCTCCTCATGTTCAGATGGAACTTCCTGTGGTCAGGTTTGTGCCCATTACCTCTTGTCCTGTCACTGGGCACCACCACAAAAAGACTGGTCCCATCCTCCTGGCACCCTCCCTTTAAGTATTTATAGGCATTGATGAGATCAGATCCCCCTCAGTCTTCTCTTCTCCAGACTGAAAAGACCCAAGTCCCTCAGCCTTTCCTCATAAGAAAGATGTTCCAGCCCCCTAATCATCTTTGTAGCCCTCTGCTGTACCCTCTCCAGCAGTTCCCTGTCCTCCTTGAACTGGGGAGCCCAGAACTGGACACAGGACTCCAGGCGTGGCCTCACCAGGGCAGAGTAGAGAGAGGATAACCTCCTGCGACCTGCTTGCCACACTCCTCTTGATGCACCCCAGGATGCCATTGGCCTTCCTGGCCACAAGGGCACATTGCTGGCTCATGGTCATCCTGTTGTCCACCAGGACTCCCAGGTCCCTTTCCACTGAGCTGCTTTCCAGCAGGTCAGCCCCTAATCTGTACTGGTGCATGGGGTTGTTCCTCCCCACGTGCAGTACCTTACACTTGCCCTTGTTGAACTACATGAGGTTTCTCTCTGCCCAACTCTCCAGCCTGTCCAGGTCACGCTGAATGGCAGCGCAGCCTTGCGGTGTGTCAGCCACCCCTCCCAGTTTGGTGTCATCAGCAAACTTGCTGATGGTACCCTCTATCCCTTCATCCAGGTCACTGATGAATATGTTGAAGAGGACTGGACCCAGTACTGACTCCTGGGGAGCACCACTTGTCACAGACCTCCAACTAGACTCTGTGCCACTAATCACAACCCTCTGAGCTCTATCTGCCAGCCAGTTTCCAATCTACCTCACCGTCCATTCATCCAACCCACACTTCCTAAGCTTGCTTATGAGGATGCTGTGGGAGACAGTGTCAAAAGCCTTGCTGAAGTCAAGGCAGACAACATCCACTGCCCTCCCCTCATCTACTTGTCCAGTCATGCCATCGTAGAAGGCTATCAGATTAGTTAGACATGACTAATCACGTACAACATACAGAAAAACAGAGCAATTTACTATTTATTTACTAATTAACAGGGACAAGAAATAATTTACATTCACGCAAAACAAAAAGGAAATATAAAACCTGTATTTAATAAAAATCAATTATTCCATCATACAGTGTCACAGTAGTAAGTTTAAAACAAGATTTTCATTTTCTTCCACAGAACTTGCATTATTAGGGGAAAATACAACTCATCATTCATTATTGACCCCTTCCATTTTTAAGTGAGCTCATTTGAGCTGTCAAACTTGAGGTTCTACTTGAATACGCAATACGTGCACAAAGCTGAATACATTATACTTGGGGAAAACTGACATCACTGATACATCACAAATCCTGCTAAAAATTACTAGAAACACAGATTGAGACTTACAGAAGTTCCCAACATACAGTTAAATATGAGAAGTATATAGACTGGATGACTTTTGTTTGCTGAATACTGTTCCTTTTTCCTCTCCTCCAAAACCTGTTATCTTAAACAAGTTGTCTATAGAGAAAATAAAAGCGTAACATGCTAGAACATTGATCATAATTTAATCATTAGAATTTAAAAGTTAGAATTAACTCTAAAATTAGCTGGCATACCTAAGTTAAAAAGCAGTAAACATTTTCTCCTTTCCCATTTGTTTTCATGATTGTTTAATGAAAAACAGACTGTTCTTTGACATTAATAAATACATAATTTAAGGACCATCTTCTAGTACATTGCCACACAGCAAAAACCACATACAGTGGGTTCATATATTTGTGGGTGTACCTTTATACTTATATAACATACACCCGTATCAATTTTTTTTTTTTTAACTATGTTATAACAATGCACTCGAGTTATTTTAATAACAGATGTGGTGAACCCAGAATAGCAGCTCACAGTTCAGCAACTTATTACCCACAGATATTGGCACAGTCTGCATTCAACACTTCCATTGGATGATTTCATAAGTCTGATACCAAGTTTGGTGAGCCGTTTAAGTCAATAATTAATTTTATATAAGTCATTGATGCACTACTGCAGAATTTTCTAGGGAAAACAAATGACTAAAATATACAATTATAATTACAAATATTTAACCCCATGTAACACTTGACAAACAGAGCTCAAAATATCAAAATCCAAAATGCATGATCATACCCCAATGCAAGTTAGGAGCATTTTTCAGGGAAGTTCCTGAGCTTTAATATTCCAGTATACATTTACACTGAAATAACTTAGGCTAAACCAGCTTGAAAACACTCAAATATAAAAAATACTCTTAAAGTTATTATTAAAAACTAAGATCAGCTCCATATTAAAAAAGTAATAGTTGAAAAAGATGCTTACATTGCAACTCTTGCACATGCCCTCTAATATCCTAATCTTCATCATAGCACAAGTCAGAAATTGCTAACTCAAATATTTTTTTTTCACTACAGATTTTATGCCCTTAACTGCAATTACTATAAAGTAGCAATTTCAACTTGTAAAATAAAAATAATTTGAACCAGGGGTCCTATGATGAGGGGTTACTTATAAACAATTTACAGGAGCACCATAACATTTAAAACAGAAAGACCTTAGTTTCTTAAACAGATTTTGAATAACAGCAGAAAGTTTACAGAATACCAAGCATTAAGGGAAAGGAAGGCTCACATTAATTTTGTTGCATTTTGTGAGCACAGCTTCCTTATCTCTTGGTGGCTTCTTTGTGTTTGTAATGTATGGGAAAACAAATGGGTGTTCTTTGGGATCCTATGCACTCATTTATTTTACTCAAAAATAAAGTCAGTACTGCAGCATTCTCTTCTTTTGGTGTAATTCTGAAATATTTTTCCCTTGGGAATGGCAGTTTGTTTGTTTTGTCATTTAGTTGCATGACTATATCTAATGCAGTATGATATCTTTTCATTTTCCAGCTCTATGTAGTGACTTACCAGCAGTATGAGTACAGTCATTCACATTGGTTCTGTAGGATTTTTCATGAGCACGCTGAGGCAGCCTATTCACATCATCAGAATCTAGAGCTTCTGCAGTGTCAGCTTTTTCACCATCTGACATATAATTTAATGGCACATTTCCAGGATGTTCAGCTGGTTTGAAGTTCTTCTTTACTGGAACATCATTTGCTGGAATAGACTTACTTCTGCTTTTCTTGGAAGTACTATGTGGCTTACAGAAACTTGCATCAGGTGAGTCCGTGCTTGTAAAAGAGTCTTTGCAACAAACTTCAGGAGGATTCTGTGATTCCTTAGGTACTCGTACCTCTACTTTATTTCCATTAAAATTAGATGATGAAAAGAAGTCTTCGTAAGAAGCCTCTTCAGCACAAAAAGACTTGTTATAAGTAGTAATAGCTTGCAGGAACTCTTTAGACCCTGATGCATGCAGTTCTGAGGTAGCCAGTTTCAAACTAGGTAGCGTTTGTAGTTTCTTCCTTCTCTTGACTCCAAGAATACAATCATTTCTGTCAACAGGGAAGCTTCTATCCAATGAACACGTATTTAAGTCTTCACTATTCATAGGTGAATTGGAGAGACCATCAATTAAAGCAGCAACAGTATTTAACTTGACTACTTTTTTGGAAGGAGTAATATGACCCAAACCCTTGATTTCAAGAAGAGAACTTTCATTTGCAACTGAAGCAGTCACACTATTTTCATCCTTCTGATTTTTCTTTGGAAAGATTTTTAGATCTTTCTTTTCTGAAGACAATTTGTCATCCAAAGCATGCTGCAAAATCTGTTCTTTTATTAAGCTGCTTCTGCTAGGTCGTTTTGGTGTTAAGCTCTTCTGCTCATAGGTATGTAAGGGAGAATTCACTGAGGCACTCATGGATACATGAGTATCAGTCCAAGTATCACAGGCGTGTTTTACTACCTCTGTTTTCTGTTTCTTTAATTTATCAGTTCTCCAAAGATAATCATAACTTGAGTTCAAGGAGTCTTCCATTTGTTCTCCTGCAACATATGAAAAGTGGCAATATAAATGTATTTAACAAAACAGAAAGTACCAATTTCTTAGTAAAATACATATGAAATTACTGAAAGAAGAAAACAAGTATTTAATCACTCCTCTGGATATTATATGCCAAGTCATCAAAAACTAAACAGAAAATGGATTAGAAACAAAGCACATTCTATGTTGACAAGAAGCTACAATAGCTTTAGCTATCGTATCTTCTCACATGGTAGTAAGTACCCGTAAGTCCTGTTCTGCTTTCTTGAAACAAAGCAGCAGAGCAACTCCCTTTTACTCTTGCATTTATGGAGAAAACCAGCAAGATTTTACATTGGTAAAGCTATTTATAGTAATACCGGAAACTCAATAATCATTTTTACTACCACAGCATTACCACCACCTTGTAGTTTTCGCAGTTAAGGTGAAATTAAATACAACATCATAGTATCATATCACACAGAATCATAGAATGGTTTAGGTTGGAAGGGACCTTACAGATCATCTAGTTCCAACCCCCCTGCCATGGGCAAGGACACCTCCCACTAGACTTGGTTGCTCAAAGCCTCATCCAACCTGGCCTTGAACACTTCCAGGGATACATACACCAACACAATGTATTAAAAATAATTACCATGTGGAACAAAATATCCTTTCGTATAGCTATTCTTATGAGATGATTTTGGGGGTGGTGATACACAGAATCTATTCATAACTCTTCACAATAAGTTCCTCTGAAACAGGCTGGCATCTCTGATTATTCAGAATACATTTTTAAAAATCCTGTTTTAGAAGTAGTCATATTTGCTTACTAAATATAAATAATATTTTTAAACGTATGGTGTAGCTAGCTAAATTAAGAGAAATTAAATATATGGAGATGAAAGGAGAAGTTTCACATGACATGATCAGACTCCCATTTTGACAACTGAAAAAGTCTTAACTTCAATCCTGAAATTAAAGTGGATTCTTGAACTTTTTTTGCCATTATTAACCAGTATACTCTCATATATCTCACAAGCACAAAAAAACAGGCCACTGCCACAGAGCAGAGATGGAAGCTACACTGAATATTGTCATGAGATGTGGAGGCCTATTCTTAATACAAAATTACATTGTGCAGTTGTAATGCTGGAGGGACATACTCAAGGTAAAGCTCTCAAATCACGATATTCAGTCTCAGCAGCATACAACTAACTTACCAAAATAAAAGTTTGTTGGCACAGCTATGCTGCTTCCAGTATTAAGCTACTACTTCTCCCTAACCTTGCATGAAGACATACCATGCTGTCTCAGGCTACAAGATACCACCCCTGTTCCCATGTAA
Source organism: Burhinus oedicnemus (assembly GCA_008921705.1). NCBI lineage: Eukaryota > Metazoa > Chordata > Aves > Charadriiformes > Burhinidae > Burhinus > Burhinus oedicnemus. The sequence continues at coordinate 2,067,104 of VFFE01007633.1, read as the reverse complement.
GCCAGCATGACAGAATTCCCGTATGATGTCAACAAAATACAACACTTGAAAACAGCATGACATATAGCTTACTGTTGGGGTAGAATGAAGAGTAGGCAGACTGCTCAGGTGGCCCTCCTTATGAATTCTAAAGACTGTCTTCTCCTTACTTTTCTACCGAGATCAAACACCAGCATCTGACTTCAGCTTTTTGCTCATTTGACTGACAGAAGACATGAGGTCTGCGGTATGTACCCACTGCATACATGATTAATGCTGTTGATGCCCACTGACGCAGCTCAACAGCCTTCACAACAATCTTCTCCCTTATGCCCTGCTACTATGCCAAAACACAGGAACAAACCCCTAACTTTGAGAATAAGAACCTTGATAACAAACTACTTGAATCCATCTGCAACCATAAAACATTTTAAAAGCCCATTTACTTTTACTCTTGTTATTTCTTCGATCCCTAAATACTTAAGCTGGAAAACACATTAGGTTTCCCTTTAAACTCAAGTTTTTCAATTGAAAATTTGGAAGACATCTCAGTTCTGAGGTCTCTCTCTCATTCAGTTCTCCTTTTTGCTTTCCACATCACATCGTTTAATGCACACTTTGTATTCTATACAAGATCACCGTAGGAGCAGAGAAGACTGACACCATGCCAGGACAAGAAGCCATTACTGAGAAATGGCGTAAGGAAAGAGGCGGAGGCGAGGCAAGCAACACAGCAGTAAGGCACAGCATTTACCCAATATGATTCCTCATGGTTCATTTTCCTTCAATTCTTACTTCTACGTACTTTGCTAGTTAAGGAAAACTAAAATAATTCAGCTTTAAATATAAATGATAGAGCAAATATATATAGTTCCCATTTCAGTATATGGTACTTTCCAAAGTAAGATATAGAGGCCGTATCTTATTTTTAATTTCTGTAATATATAAAGTTGTGTTAGTTACCTGGTAACAACGCATCTTCTGAACTAGTTAAGACACAAGTAGACAGCGGGCAGTCTCCTGGTGAACTACTTGGAGGTATTTGAGACATTTGTGAAGCTAGAAATTTGTAAACAATAAACTGGTTAGCCCTATTTGCAAACATACAGATTTCCACACCATCTATTCATATTTCAAAACAGTTCCATTTTAAGAGACAACTGATTGCTTTGCCAACTAACTATAACCGTATAAATAGTTATAGACTGCTCAACAGTATCTCAAATTTAAGCTATTAGGTATTCTACAGTTTTAAGCAAATTTTTTCTAGATAATTCAGCACCACTTTTCTGAAACTAAAGAATGATGGTAAACCATTTAGAAAATATTATAGATCTTCCTAAGCCAGTTGAGGCATTTTACTAAAGAATCTGTCGAATTCTGTAATTAGCAGCAAAGCCTTGATATAGCAGAAATGCTTTTCAAAATGTTTGAAGGTATTACCTTAAAATGAGAAAACAAACACAAGCCATACTAAAATAAGTGAGATTTAATTTTTCATCCTTGTGTCACTGGTTCTTTACTTTCCTCCCACAATTATTTTTGAAATTATAAACTGACAGTCTAGTTGATATAGTCTCCTTAAAACTTCAAACACTACAGATTCTGCCCCCCTCAAAACATGTTCCACATTTCAACAGTTTTTATAATAACTGGCAAAACCTAATGACTTAGACCTCAATACTTTCACAGTAAGGTAATGCAAACAAAAAAATTATTTGAAAACTGCAATCTAGATTTAATTCACCAGGATCTGCATTTTGAAATCAACTAGATTTATTCAATTAGGTCATTCCAATTAATTTGGTTTTTTAAATCCTGTTCTTCAGTACCTGGACAGACGTCTCATCAATTTTGGACTCCTTTTTAAACTGTTGGCCTGGGAGTAATAACATTACAATCTTTGTCAAGTACAACGTTCACGTTAAAATTTAACAGGAAATAAGATTTAGGGTGTCGCTGTAAAGTTTAATCAAGTTGTGATAATATCAATTTACATGTCTAGAGAGTCTAGCTTAAATATTAGTTTTCTTGAGCAGTCTAGTGATTAAAAACTTTCTTTTTACAATCATTGTCTTCCATGACTTCTTGTGCCTTTAAATAGAACGAAACTAAAAGCTACAGCATTCACACCTACTTGAAACATGGGAAGAAGGGAGGATGTGCAATCAAGGTATGAAAAAAATTCTGAAGGCCAGAGAAAGACAAGTGGCCAAAAATTCAAGAATAAAGATGGTAGTAATTTGTGCATGTTCATGGGTAAGTAAAATTTAACTTCTTACCAGTAGGAGAAAGATTTTCTCTTTTTTCCTTCATCTCCTTTATTCTTCTTTCCATTGCACTGCATTGATCTTTTATCTTATTAACAGGGCTGTATACAAGCGAACCATTGTCTTCAAATAGTAAAACTGCTACATCAGTTTCTACACAAAGAAATTGCATTTGTACGTTAATATTTAGATGCTATAACAGCTTAAGTTTTTGGGGTGTTTTTTCCAAAAAACTTGAAAAAAATCAGGTTTCCTATACTTAAACATGACTACGGATGCCTTAATACCACGAACTCTGTAGAAAGTAAGTCAACTTTATTTCTATGGTGAGATGCATAAAAGTAAAAACAAAACAAAACAAAAAAAAACCCCACCAAAAACCAAAAAACAACCCAAAACGAAACCAAAAACCAAATCCCATCAAGTGCTTTAAAGAAATAGCTTAGGATATTTGAACCTTAGTCCAAAGCAGGTCTTACCAGCATTAATTGCTGTCTTTTGTACCGCTAATTCTTTGGCCATCTGGTCGAGTCTTCTCTGCAGCTTTCTATCATTTTCTGGAGTTTTTTCAACAAAGTCTTTTGGCTGCATACATTTGTGCTACAAGACACGCAAAACTTATTTATATGGTATAAACCTGCCAGAACTTGCCTACCACTTTATCACTTTATCAGTGTTTAACTCTATGCTACTTATTATCATCTCTTTGAGACTCAAAGATAATTGTAGATGTTAACATTTTCCAAAGTGAACTTTAATATGAAATAAGAAAGAACTTAACAGATTTTTTTAGGTTATATTTTAGTAAAAAGGAGACTAAGTCACCATCTTTTCTTTTTTGCTTGTAGCAAAGCTAAGGCTTAAGAGATTTTTATTATTTTTTTTTTAAAATACCAGGATTTTAGGGTTTGTCACAAGTCAGTGAAACATAAGCCACATGGTAGTCATGTTTTCTTGATTAGTTAATCATTATGTCATTTTAATTTAAATCTTCATTTCTTTATTTACCAATACAAAAACTCTACTTGTATTACATTTTCTTCAGATAAGATGTCACATCATCACACCCATAGCCTACCTTTAAAAACCCACTCAGATACACAAGTACAGTTTATGGAATGTTCTGAAAATAAACAGTTCAAATGCCTGAGGTTAGGAAGTCAAGTTCAAACTTTACAGTTAACTACTCTAAGACTGTTTAAAAAAAAAAAAAATAATAAAAAAAATCACACACTCACTTTTTTGATCAGTAGTGGTAATCCTTCATTAGTGTCTACTGCAGGAAATAAGGATTCATCAACACGTACTCCAGTTTCTCGACACCTGTATAATAAATTAGAGCAGGTTTGGTGCTTTGTTTTGGTTTTTGTTCTTTTTTTGTTTGTTTGTCTTAAGAAAGAGACCTTTTCTGTAATGTAATTACCTACTGTAAAGCTAAAAAAAAAATTCTATATATTACACACCAAACATAGAACATGATACAATCTTTTTGTCCTAATGATGCCCCCTAAATTGCTGTTCTGAAAGCCAAAGGCTCCCACTCATGTTATTTTCCACACATTCAAAAATCACTGTATGAAGTCCTTCTGGCCAGATTCTCATGAATCTCAAATCTTGCCCTGACTTTTGTGAAGACTGTAGGCTTTCACTGTTCACTACCTAGTGAACTTAACCTTAACTTGGTCACTGTGATGACAGTAAACTCCCAACTACAATCTACAGAATGTAATGGCAGGGTAGGGAAATTCTTCTATTCAGGCAAATGAGGAAGGAGGAGGCTTTGTCTGATCCTGGCTTTTACATCCTACCCATTAGTCTCAGTGTTCTGCCTTCTCTTTGCATATGCAACACTAAAAACAGCTCCTTATTGAGAAGCAATCTATATTTATGTAAACTTTTTTTTTTTAATTACAAAACAAAAAATCCAGCTGATAACTTACTCCTAGTTTTTCTCCTGTCTTTTCATTTCAAAGACTGACTTGAGAACAGTGGGACTAATGTTATCTTGGAATATGATACCATCTACTACATTTGTGAACACTAAGGATGATGTTGAAACAAGAATTTGGTTATTAATACATAAATTAAATTTCTTTTTATCAAAATAGGTAAATACAGTTTTATTTTTGAACAATAAATAATAAAACCGATTATGGGAAAGAGTATGGAACCTTAATAGACTACGCTAGAATTCCCCCAGAAGTCATTCAAAATTGTGACTCTAGCGACACCTAGTGATGTAAATGCCATAAAGTTTGTATCTGTACAATTATAATCTAATGCTTAGTTACTCAGTTTTGAATAATGAAAAGAGCCAAACCACTACATGTATCTGTCAAACTAACTGGGTTTAGAGGTCTCTGGAGCATCAAATAGAGATGATATTCAGCACGCTGGACGTCAGTGGCTCTTATTAAATGCTGGATATTAATCACCATAAATGTAGACTACATTAAAATTTACATCAATTCAGAGATTTAATTGATTCGGAGAAGCTAAACTTAAGAAAAACTGACCATTAAATATAAGAATTTTTTTACTTTGCAGACAAACTTGAATGTAAATGATTTATCTATCTTATTTGTACGAGTGAGTTACTGTACTAAGAATACATGGGTAGAGTTTCCCAATTATGGGTTTGGTTTGGAAGTATGAAGTGTTCTTAATTTGAACACAGATTGTAGCAACTCTATCTTATGTAGGGTTCTTTTTGTTGTTGGGTTTTGAGTTTTTTTTAGGTTGCTCATGGAGGTATTTGAGTTGAAGAAGCACTAAAATATTATTTTTCAGTGATCCCAAAGCTGTCACCCATTTTGCATATTGCAACTTCACATATGTAACCACCATAAAATGCTATCATTCCACTACATGAGGTTTTATGTTCTATTCCATTTGATCTTTGATTACTGCTGAGGTGACAATGTTATGAAAACATTTACTATAAGTCTCAAAAAAATCTTAATTTTCCCCTCACATAATGGGATGATCATCTACTTTCTGATACACTCAAGAGGACTTATGCTTTACATAGTCTCCTTGACACCAGCAAGAATTTTATTCCCTTCACTGTCTTCACTTCAACTCAACAGAACTTCTTCCATTTTAAGTAGACTCCTCTTTAAATTTGAGCACCATCACAGAACTACTTGGGTTTTGGTGTTCCAGTATGAACAATGATTTTATACTGTGGCCATACCTAAAAGAAGGTTCTCTGAAATAATTTGAAGAACCATTCACAAACCAATTAAGACCAAGCAGTAACTAAAATATTTGCACTGCACTCCAACAGGAGTCACCCAATGCCCAGTCTACACTAGAAAGTTGCCCCTTACTATTACATTTCCTAAAATGACATTTCACAGCATTTCTGACCATTCTGAGAACATTCCACTTGCTATTGAATGGAGCAGCTGGTTAATCAAGCCATCTTTTCTTAGTAACGCTAAAACTTCAACTCATACGAACTCTGCATTATTCACTTACACAGTTATCAGGTTCAAACTAAGCTTCCATTCATACAGGACCACTATCTTACTGGCACATACTATGCAGGCCTTCCTGTTTACATTTTCCCAGGGTTCAACGGGCTGTCTTCTGCCTACCGAATCTCTGAGATATTCATATACTAGGCATATAATTTAAAGTCGGGCACTCCAGTTCCCTCATCTTATTACAAAAAATTTTAGCATGTATGCTAGCACAGACTCACTGTAATTTCATATTGTCTGTGCCTCATCTGAATAACCCTATGACTAGTGAGACTATTCATTACTATCTCTTATATACGCTTCTACTGCTCCTGACCTTGCTCAAGGATATGATATTCCTATGAATTCTGCCGAGACTATATATGAATTTAAGTTGTACATTCTTGTGTACCTTTTGGTATTTAAACTAAAAGGCAGAAGAAAAAGATTACAGAGAAGTTCAATCATAATTCACAGCTTGGGTCCTCCTCCACAACAAAATACATCTCTCCTACTTCAGATGATTCCCTCAGTTCCAACAAACCTCATCTTCTAAGCTATAGACCAAGACTTTGCCTTGTCCACAGCATGATACTAGGAACACTTCAAAAAATACCAGGAAGATGCTAGCCTTCTCTTTCCTACCAAACAGCTTAAGATTTCCCTCTAGATCCTTTCTCTTGTCTTTTCCTTTGTTGCTGGTATCCAGTAACAGTCAAAGTTTCTGGAGGCTTTTTTACACATGGCTTTCAAAGCTCCATGCTGTCCTCTACAGTATCACATATCCAGCACTCTCTGTGGAGCTCTGTCTGAGCTCTCTAAAGCATTCATCCACTCACTACCTTCCAGTATTGCAGAGGAGACTCTTGTGGTGGAACTGCTATTACAGAGACAGCATTTCTGTATGACATGTCCTAGACTCTCCCCTGTAAGGCTCTCTCATTCTTCTTCCATTGCAGATGCTACTCACCTGGACTTTTCTGGGATCCTTTTTACTATAGCACATCCAAATCCTCAAATAATTTATAGTTCCTGTGACTAAGGTTTCAAGTTCTGTATTTACACACTCAGCCATCTGAAAAGCATATTCAATTTTATAACCAAAGATTCGGACTGAAATGATCATCATTCTCATGCACTCAGATAGCACCAGGTCCCAGAAAGATATATTCACATAAATGAAATTCTGCATCACCCTCATTTTTGAGAGCTTAAGGTATTTCTTCCTCAGTGTTAAAGCTGGCTGGGTTGTGCAGCTGTAACTTCTATATCCAACATTCTTAAAAAAAAAAAAAACAAAACCTGCTTCTGCAGAACTGCATAAATTTCTTTTTTGGCTAACAGATTTACATCACAAGTTTTGTGATTGTACTGGCCTACATTTATATGGCTGCAAAGCTCAGTTTTGCCC
>VFFE01007633.1:2041919-2059957 GCA_008921705.1 Burhinus oedicnemus | reverse complement strand
TTTTTTTTTTTTTTTTTAAATTTTCGCACTTAGCAGACTTCTGTCTCGCCATGCATATTACAATTCATATAGGAGAGGGCCTCTTGACTTATATTCTGATTTCCATCATCATAGTAATTTATCAGTTGGAATGTTTGCATATAACACATGCATGTTCTTGTGTTGTTACATTTCAAGCTGAAATCTAAGTTAGGTCTCACAACCACTTTGTAAACTCAGAGAAGCAGCTATGGACTTGCAAATTCTCATGGACTGGCTGCACAGTTGAAATTTGATATTTTTATTATTATTTTTTTTTTAATTTAACTTTTACCATATGGTAGTTGAGAATCTTCAAGTAGTGCTGTCCTCAACCTGCCAAATGTCTTAAAACCCAGACTACATATGGATCTTTTTCTTTCTTGCTAGGAGATATTCTGACTACAGGAGTTAAGTACAAAAACGGTCCCTGATGAAATGTGCTTCTTCATATGAAAATGGAAGAATACTATTCAACATAAATATCTGGTCTTTACTGCCTATGCATGCCATCTGAGAGTAAAGGAATGGAACACCGACTGGTTAACAAATATACTATGGAACTACTTCAACACAATCATTTTTCAAGAGTTAACATTTTACCTTTTTATGCAAATAACATGCTTTTTAATAAGAATGATGTCATAGGAAAATTATCATTTACTCATATATTTATCACTATTTCAAGTACATTAAAAAAACAGGTACTATACTTAAGTTTTTAAATAAAACAATACTAGAATCCATTATCTCTGGAATGGGTCACATTCGTTATATTTACGAGTACTCACTTCTCCACCCAGAGTACAGAAACTATTTTCACACCCATCTTCTGTGCTTTTCTCCATGTCGCCAAACGTCCGTCTTTGAAGACTACATGGGTCACATGCTTGTTTAAAGTTTTTGAAACCTGCAGAAGTACACAGAGAGCTCATCTTTAAGTCTGATAATCAGAAAATGCTAATGAAACTAGCTAGCATAGTCCATTTTTAATGTACAAACTATTAGCATAAAAACTTATTCTAAACATTATGTCAAGGACTGTTCTGATCTTTCCCATCTTTGCAAGAAGCCTCAAGCAATCAAAACTCAAGTCTCATTATTCAAGCTAATGCAATGCATGCTAGAGGGCTAGAGTAGCCTTTTGTTTTCAAACTCCTTTTCTCTAGGTTACCATTTCTATCTTCCTGCTCTAGCTGTATCACTAATCTTACAGCTTTTTTATGTAGCTCAATGTCATTTCTTATGCAATAGCCAGTACAGAAAGTAGTTGCCACTATCCAAAGAAACGCCAAATGACATCTTTTATTTAGCAAAGAACTCACAGGCTTAAAGAGTACAGCTAACCTCATCCTTTAAAATAATTTGCATCAATAAAGATCACCTTTAGTTTTGAGGGAAGGCTGAAGGTACTACAAACAAAAAAAAATTTATATGGGAACACTTTAAAAAGTGAGAAATATAGAAAACTTAAGTCAGTACAGCTGATAGCATACCTGACATTTTCATTGTGTTGTACAACTGATCAAATTTTCAGTTATCAGCCTCTACTGACAACTAAGTAATACCTTTTTAGTTCTAGATACTCCATTCTTCACAACCAAAGTTTCCTTTTGTGCAGACTAAACATCCTACACGTAAAACTGTTTGATCAGTTGTTGTGATTGTTGACATGGTGAAATCAATACAATTCATATTTTACAGCAGCTTCTTCTCAGCACAGCCAAATGGAAATAGCTCTGTAGCTTTCTGTTGTGCTCTCAATTGCATCACCATACTTGGCTCCCAACATGTTGGATCTATATTTGGCTTTAAGAAAACTACCCAGCTTTTTCAAAAATTTCTAGTCGCAAGCTGATTTATTACTTCTCAGAAGACTAAAAACCATGATATTTAAGTATCTAGGTATACAGGACCAATGAATCTTGTTTGGAATAAGTTATGACTCCAGATACAATTGTTTAATCGCTTATGCTAGTATCCAGCTCACAGTCCAGGTCCTAAGGAGACAGATGCTTGATATAGCTTTGCCTCCAAATTATGGAGGAGCACCACGTTACACCTCCCTCTCACCTCTCCTGTCTCCTCCCTTACCCTGGATGTCCTCTGCTGCTCAGCTGACCTTAGCTTGAGATGTCTGAATCAACAATCTATCTAGTGAAAAACTAATTTAGAATTTCATTTCCTGACACAGTGGGCCAAGCCAGTTTACTATCATGTTCTCAGCCCAATAAAATGGAAGTGTCTGGAACCGTGAAAAGGCAGTACCACCCCTTTTCAGTCACAGGGATCTGCTAAATAGCCTCACCTGCATCATCTGCCTGCACCTTCCACCATATCTGGCTACTTTTTGATCAACTTGTAGAATTCTGAAGCCTTATGCTGCTGTCATATTTTCTGTGAGAAAAATCTAGTATCGTCGAAATAGAATTACATAGATCTGATAGTACAGTACAAAAGAACAAGCAATATTTCTTACTCGAGTTATTTATTGAGTTGTATTTTCTTTTATAATAAAAACAGTTATTCTACTGTTCTGTCCCTCTATCTCAGCTAAATTCATCCAGAAACAGAGGCTTTTGGGAGATCAGCAAAATTTCCTAAATTACAGTAAGATACACCTACACATGCCCACTTAAGCACTGGCAGTTCACACAGGTGTTATTTAGAACATGATGTGGGCTGTAAAAATCTCCATTAACTGGTGATAATGTCCAAGAAGGGAAGATGCTAGTTTGACTTTGGTCTCTGGTTGAAATTTTGCAGCTGGCAATTAAACGTATTTTGCACCTACAAGTCAACTATACTTGATATGCAAAAAATCACTGTGACATATACAAAGACTCTTAGATGTATTTTTACTAGCACTTTCTGGAGTTGAATCACATTTGCGGGAGAGTGAATGGAAGAATAAAATGTCATGGTACTTGGGTTAAACAATATTGTAGTAACAGCAAGGCAGCTGCCTACAAGTTAAAGAAAACAAAACAACATAAGGCTATAAACCACAGGTTTTCAACACGTAGATTGAGTTTGCCCACAGTATGTGGCCAGCCCAATACTTCACAAAAAATGCATGCTATCATATTGACACACAAAGAGGTTTATAGATATAAGGAGGCTTTAAATGCATTTCTCATCTGTTACCAGTAAGAATTTTACAGCAGCTGTCTGTTCTCAGGTCTGTGATTACCTCCCTTCCTGCACTTTAAAAACTCATACGACAAAGAAATACACATGACAAGCAGCACAAGCAAGGTAGTTTGCAATTAAGAACTTTCCTATTCTATTTATTTTAAAATAGTTTTCTTACTTTTGCTCCCATATCAAGAAGTTGCTGTTCAAAGGTTTTTGAGTAATTTTCTGTTCTGTTAGATGACCAAACTTCTACAAATGCAGAAATACCTGGATCAGAAGAGAGAAAACAACAAACAGCTAATGAAGTACAACTATGGTAAAACCGGTGCAACTGCCTTTCCAACAAAATAACAAAATTTTGCTTTTATACATATTGCATTCAGTAGCAAATACAGCTTTTAATAAACTGAGTATCAGATGTTAGCAGCAGAATGTTATTTTTGGAGTATTTCTGTCCCTTAAATTGGTTGCAATGGAAGAAACTTAGAAGTTTGACACTAGTTAAACAACTTTTCACTCGGTCTATTTAAAAAACACCACCAGCTTAACAAGCAATGTAGTATCTTTACATGACTGCTTAGTCTTGTCATTATTTAATCACTGCTAATCTTCAGGTTAATCAAAAATTTTAAGACAAGTTCATGTAACACAAGTTACAGAACATAATGAAATAAACACAATGGAATTATTCCTTCCCCAAATGCCCAGAAAACTCTGCAGAAATATTACTTAACATTTTCCAATTGACTTCAGATTCCACCTGATTTATACTGAATCACCCCAAATTAAGTATATATGACAGGGGCCAATACAATTTCACATCAGCTGCTTTAAGTAAATTTTTGTATATCGCATTTAAGTAGCTTCCTTTATCAACCAGATTAATAATCTCTTCAAGGAATGAAATCAGCCTTGGTTGAAAAGGTCTTTAAACAAACAAATCCAGATGAATTGACGTGGAGGGATAAGCAAATTAAATTAATAACAACCCCTTCATTAATTTTACTTAGGATGGGCACTAATGTGACCTACAGCTCCATTGGCCACGTCAATTTCCTATTTTGTATGATGAATCAAGAAAGTTCCAGAAAACGGGAGGAATGCCCCTTCACCAAAAACAACCTTACACAAACTACAGGCCAGACGACTCTCAGAACTCATGAATAAAATTGAAAGTGTCAAATTAAAAGGGTCATCTTCGGCCACCACTGTTTAATTATCTTAGTTACCACGTATGTCTTTCTGATTCACTATTATGTAACGTCATCCGTCTTCTTTCTAAATGAAAACCAGAGTAATGCTCCAACAGTAGAAGTACTTTTATAAGGATTAACATATTTTTATAATTCCTAGATATGCTTTTAGCATACAAGAAAAATATGGAACATAAAACATCTCCTTAGCCAAACCACAGAGAAAAGTCTCATAATCAGTACTATGACTCAGATATACACGGGAACTTAAGACAAGTCTACTCCAATACACTTTTAATTGTGTTCATTCTACTACTGGACCAGGCAGCTTTTGCCAGAGTTGCTTTTTTTCTTGATTGCTCCATTCTGAAAAATATTGCAGTCATATTCAAAAAAACCCCCAACCTTCCTCTTACATCGGATATTTTAGAACCTTCATAGTTGTAATTCTCCTAGAAAAACAGGTTGGAGCATTTCAGTGAAGGTCAAACTAGGAACTTAGAGGAACATTACTTCAAAGCTGCATGCACCTGCAGTAGGATCAAAGGTATATTATACAATAATTAGCCAATTTTAGCTAATCAAACATACTCCAACAAAAGACAAGGCACTTTGTAGTTGCTGTACAGTTGATGGAAAGGAAAATGAGGAAGGGTTTGGAGCTTTTTTGAACTAGAACAGCTCTAAGTAGAGCTCGGTTCTTGCAAAGGGCAACTTATGCAAGAAGGTCTCAGAGAAGGCGGTGATAGCGGGGACGAAGAGACATCAGAGGGCAACCTAGCGAGGCAGACATTTGAAAAGACGCGGAAGAAACCAGACAGGATCAACCCACGACTGACCGGGGCAGGAAGAGCGAGGCGGGCACCGATGCGTGGCGGCAGAGGGGGCGGCGGCAGCGCCGGCCACTGCCGTACCGGGAGCCACCCCAAGGGGCAGCCGCTCCCTCCCCTGCCCGAAGGGCCCTCCTTGCTTCCAGCCCTGCCCGCCCGAGCGGCCGCACAGCCCCGCCGGGCCTGCGGCCGGGAACAACCCGCCTCCCGCCGGGGGCGGCCCGGCCACCAGGCCCCACCGCTGGTTTCGGGCGGATTCGCGGTTAGTCAGAGCAGCCCCGCAGCGAAGCCCTCTCCGTTACCATCCCCGCGCCCACTGGAGGGCTTCTCACCCGCGGGGGGGGGGGGTCCCGCCACACGGTCGAGCTGAAGACTGAGCCGCCCCGAGGGCTAAGTCCCATCCCGGCCTCGGCGCTGGGCCGCTCCCAGCGAGAGTACCGAGCAGGGAAGGAGACGGGCGGCGAACGCAGGCCGGAGCCCCCACAGCGGCCCCTGCCCCCCGCCGGCAGCCTCACCGGGAAGCCCCGGGGAAAGGGCCGCAAGCAGACGGGGTGCAGGGGCAGCGCTGTAAAACCGGCCCGCTCCAGCCCAGCGGCTCCCCTCAGCCGCGCCGGGAGAAGCGCGACTCGGCCGCCGGCCCTGTCCCCGCACAGCGGACGAGCCGGTACCTTTCAGGACGAGCTCCATTAGCGGCGCAGCACCGAGAGGCTCCGGTACCCGCCACCGTTCAAATCCGCCTCCACGAACCGCCGCCGAGCCTGCGCTCTCCGCGCTGTGCCCCGCCGCGCCTGCGCGTTGCGCCCGGCGGCCGGCAGGGGCGGTGCTGGGCCCGCTCACTCGCCGTCGGGGGCGGTTGTGTGGCGGTCGAGGCGGGGCCTGCGGGCCGGAGGTGTGAGGGACGGCGTTCGAGTGTCGTCGGTATCGTGACTGTAGAAGTCAGGGATACAAAGTCGTTCTGGCGTCCTCTTTAGACATAGGTGTGCTCTGTCTAGCCAGCTCCGGCTGAGCGTAGTGCTGGGGGAGTCCCAGGACAGCCGAATGCTGCTGAAAACAGTGTTTTGAAAAGCCAAACGATAAGTGAATTTTCTGTGTCTGTGTTCACCATGAGGAGTCCTCAGGAGGCTTCTCGGAAGAGTTTCACCTCATAGGAAGGTGCATTAGGGAACCAATGTCCTCGGAACTCTGGTGGCTCAAGCTGCGGTGTCTGAAGTGGAAAAAAAAAAAATAACAGAGAAAGCCAACCAAATGGGATTAACAAAGGGGCATGGCCAGGTGGTATTTACCGAGGCATTCAAAATTACTTGAGGGCAACTGTACTATTAACTGTACTAAGCTTACCCTTATGTGGAGCGGCTTTGGTGCTAGAAGGCTGGAGTATAGCAATGTGATACCAGAGGGAAGTAAGAGAGAGAAAACCTGATGTCTTTCCCAGGAAAAACTGATAAAATTTATAATAAAATAATGTAATTAGTGAGTATAAGAAGATTTACAGTGAGAAAGAAGGAGCACATCTTTTTTAAAAGAAAATGATACTGCATGGCTTTATTATGCAACTTGCACGGCTCAGAAGCACAGGCAGTGCTATATGGTTGTATAAATTGGTGCTGTTCTGAAATCTTCACTGTTTAATCCTTGTTTCTCCATCTGAAAAATAATGCAGCAGAAATGGAAAAACAATAGAGATGGAAAAGAAGGATACTGCATGATTTCCATATGAGAAGTAGCTATTTAGACAAAGACTCGTCAGCCTGTAAAAGGAATGGCAGAAGGCAGATGTGCTAGGGTCTCTAAAATCGTGAGCACATGAAAAAGGTGAACGTGGAGCAGTGCGTTCCCAACAAGAACTATCAGGCACCAAATGAAACTAGCAGATGGGGTCTTCTCAGAAGACATTGTGGCTCATCAGGCTGTGGAAGTGTGTTCAGAGTGCTGGCAAACCTGGTTTCTAGAAGCAAATTCAGCAAATTCATGAAATCCATTTTAGGACTACCAAAAATGTACAAAACCATCTTTACCTTGATAAAGCTCCGAGTTGCAGATTGCCGGACTCTGAGAAGGTATAGTGAATGCTTTGGGATTTTCTTTTCTTTCATTTTTTCTCTGGTCATCTCACACTGAAGAGACAGTGCTGACCTAAAAAGGCTTTGGTGTGGTCCATTATGCCCATTCTTACTTTCATGGACAAGCTCAAAACTTAAATCTCGACCCCTAGGAGTCTACCAAGCAGATGGCTATACCAATGCTATTTAAGATATCTTAATCTAGTATATAATATTTTAGCATCAATACAGTTTGTTTAATTTCCAGGACATTAATATGACCCAAGGTCTATGGCAGGTGTTGAGCGCAAGCTCTTGGGTGCTCTGTCTTCTGAACCTGTGACAGACTTCCTTTCACCTATGTATTCACTATGTGCCCAACCCGTCTATGTATATATGTTTGTATGTATTTAGTTACCCTTTGTACTTCTGTCAGTATGTTACACAGCTCTTTGCTAGGCAATAATGAAGTATTTTTACGAAGGTTCTCAACCATGCCTCAAGGAAAAGGGAGTCTAGTCTTAACGCAGTGTCTATGAACATTGGTCTGAAGGCATTCCAGAAGTGGAGGTTGGGGAGATTTAAACCTACACTGTCAGAGAGATTCAGTTCTCAACGCTGTTGAAGATAACCTTCTGCTTGGTGAGAGCTCTGTTGTGTATGGGGATACAGAAATGATAACATTGAAGAGGCAGCATTTAATCTCTGAAACTCTGGCCCCACTGAAATTAATAGGAGTCTTGTCACTGAGTTTGTGCTTCCTTATATTCAGAACCATTTCTAAATTAGTGATTATGGGTAGAATAAGTAGCTATGAGCTTCCAGTAGAGTTTGGAAACACATGTAGTACAATTAGGGTGTTTAGGAAATTAGCAAGGAGATCAAATTCTGTTAAGCATGGGTAAAAGCATTACTTCAACAATGGACACACCCACACAATCTCTTTGGATTGGTATGGGATAGGAAACTGTCTAATGAGAGATAGCTAAGATAGTACCGCTATAAGAAAATGATGGTGCTGTCTTGACCGTATCCATGAAAACTACTCCAGCTGTGTCAGTAGGATAATTCAACCCAATCCACATGACCAAAGCTGACACAAAACCAGGATCCTACAGCCAGCAGTTCTAATAAAAGTAAAATCCAGACAGAAGAAGTTTCGGCATAATTAAAATCCATTGGTCTATATGTATGTGTCCAGGCATAATACTTAGTCTAGGATAAAAGACTGAAGACCTTCCGTAAAAAAACACAGGCTGTGTTTGAGCCTTTAACTGAAAAGTAGTAGCAGGTTTTATAGACTCTAAAGGGAAGTATGCTGAAATGTACAATTATACCTGTATGCTCTGATTCTACACTGGTAGAGAGAATGAGCAGTAGTAGCTGCAGGAAGCTGGTGCAAGTCATTATCAGAGCAGACTAGGACCACTCATGAGAACATTGGACTTGAGATACCTACGTTTTTATTACAGAGACAAATACATACAATACCAAAAGCATCTCATGAATTTACAGTTTTGTCTTAAACTGTTGAAGTTTTGACCTCACAGTTACTTCAAGCTTTACAAAAACTTCATTCTCGCATGGTGACAAAACTTGAAAATTCCCCTGGTGGTTAATAGCTGTCTGTTCTTGTGCCAGTATTGTCTTGCTGTCCATTCCTCCTTAGCATTTATTGTCCTGTAGTACTTACAGAAAGCAGCAATATATTTTTGCAGCGGCTATTTTACCAGTTTGAATACATCAGGCTGTTTCAGCTTTGGTGAAATAATGAACTCCTGAAAATGACAACAAATGGGGTGGAAGTAAACTTAGTGTAAGTGTCCTCTTAATAAGCCTGTTGTTTTGCTTGATGGTACGCAATTTCATGGTGTCTGTAAAGCTAGGAATATAGCATAAACTGTAAGATTGACATGGTTTCTGTACAGTCAGTACTTACCAGGACGTACAGGTTATAGAATGCTGCACTAGGAAGAAAGAATTTTACAGGTTATGTTATGTTGAAAAAGGAAAGACTGGTGAAAGTTACATTTCAGTTGACCTCCTAATCAAAATTAAGTAGTAGTCCCAAAGAAGTAATAGTCTTATGAACACCTAAATGTTTCCCAGGCATCCAAACAATCTTGAAAAACTAAAAAAACCTACAATGCAGTCATTTTCCAAAATTAGGTAAAATATAAAAAGGAGCTGTATTCTCAAGTATTTCTTTGGTAATTCAAAAGAATCCCTCTCAGCCAGCCCTTAATTGATTGATATGGAAGGGATCTTTGGGCTGGTATTATGTAAGGCTGTAACACGGAGACAAGGTTAATTTCTCAGAAACAGAGTTCAGAGGGTGGGCTATGAATTAATCCTAAGACTTGACATTAAGCATGTGAAAGACACCTAGAACAATTAAGGAGGTTTGTTATTATTAAGTATAGTCTAGTTTTGTGTCATGATTATTGGGAAATGTTTTTTGTTTGGTTGGTTTGTTAGTTGGTTGGCTTTATGGGCCTGTTTCCAGTTTGGACAAATGACAGTTTGTATTTTTTTGGTATTCTTAAATTTCCAAGCGTGAGTCACGAGTTCCAGATAAACTTAAAAAATTGGGGTGCATTACTTCCTCTAAAGTAGTAAATCCCAGTCATCAGTCTATGTATTTAACACCTGAATGTTTGCATACCAAAACATATTTGGAGTTATCTTCTCTGCAATGCTACTTGACCATTACAGATGCAGAGATGGAAAGGTGCAAACTTACACGTTGCTGTCATGGAGGAAGCCCCAGAAAGCAGCTCTGATTGTCCACATCAACTATCATAGTCTCCTCTGACAAAGCAGACTCCTCGTTTTCTCAGGAACTCTAACAGTTCTCTTGTCTGTGCCTCTTTCAGTCTGAATGTTGCTAAGTATCATACAAAATTGTACAGTGTTTCAGCTGCCCTGTACCATGACATTAATACTAGACTTCTAGATGTACTTTACATAATCCACCCTAGGATCATATGTGCCTTTTCTCTGGGCCACATAATTATTCTGTGATAAACTAATATTTCCAGCCTACTGACGTTGGAGCTGCTTGTTTATTAGTTTCTAATTTCATTGTATTCCAATATGTGAGCTCATCCAGTTGTTTCTGTATTCTAGTCTGCCTCCGTTTTAATAAAGCCTCTGTTCAGGCCATCTGCAAATTTCATAAGCACACACCTTCTTTATTTCCAAGCTCGTAATTAAAATAATAAGCAAGGTGGGATGTTAACTGTATCTAAGACTTAAGTGGAGCTACGACTGGGTCTTAACTGCTAATTCAGGATCTCCATTAGAATCTTCTTTAGTTCTCCCTGTGCTGTGACCGTCTTATCTCTGTCTACCTTCCCCACATAGGACTTCTTGAACAAACCCCCCTCTTCTTCATATGCAGTAATAATTTAACATTTATCAAATGGTTTATTAAAGCAACATAGATTTGATCTTTGTTACCTTTGTCTAGAAAACAATTTTCTTATGAAAAAGAGGTACATGCCAGCATGATCTCAGGAATCCTAGTTTATGCAATTGACAATTTTTGTCCCTTCCCTATGTCATACGTTTTCCCTAAATGCCTTTTCCTTTCTTCTATCCTAGTTGGTATAAAAGTCAGCAAAATTGTTCCTGACCAGTTAGCACCAGGAGGACGTCTTTGAGCACAGGAATGGCCACCTCTAGCTGATTAGAACTGAATTTTGATGACACACAGTGGAATTACAGGCCAGGAAACTAGCTGAAAGTGGTGCTAATTATAGCTCAAAATTGGGGCCATACTAATGAAAGAAAACTCTGATGCTGCCGTTTTTTGTACCACATAGTAATCTGACACATATGCTGGCAGTAGTTTGTGTTGAACTGTTGTAAATAAGATATAGGAGTCATGCCTCAGTAGTCTCAGATGCATTGTAGTCTCATTGTTTCTCCACAAGCAAAATGCCTCCTGAGATTGCCAACAACGGCTTGTTTGTTTTCCTGTTTTCCTCCTTTGACTGATGCTTAAAAAGGCATGTTTTAACTTTCCACTTCTGTTCCACAGAACAATGAAAGCTTTTCTGTTTTGCAGAGTAATTCAATCTAAATGGATAAGGGGAAATTCTTATATTGTGTTTTCCCTGTTTATTTTAGTATATATTATGTAGAGTATTAGTATATATTAGTAAAACAAGCGAAGAAAAAAATCAGAATTTTTTAATAGCCATTGGGAGCAATGTTGGGAAAAAAAAGTTGGATAAGGTTGTCAGATGGATGTGTATTTATCATTGTCAAAAACTGTTACTGATGGTCTCACTCCTTATTTGTGTTTGATGGAATGTGGGAAAAATTATGAGGGACATTTATTTCTTGTCACAAAGAAAGTGTAATATTATGAATCATGTAGTCTTACAAAATTGTTAAATGTTCTCATCAATGAGATGACTGTTCATTTTCCAATGCTGATGTTCATGATCAGGAAAATTACATGAATTAACTATGATACCTTCTTCAGGAAAGGAAAAAGCAGTTAATTTTTTTTTTCACCTGAGGCAGTGACACCAATTTTATTTTCTCTTTCTACCCTGTAATTTAAGAAATCACCCCTTTTAGATCCACAGTTAATCTGCTGACACAGCACTAGCTTTGTTTTGAGTTTGTGAAACGCTGATAATAGGATAGAGACCTACCCTTGTTAAGTTTTAACTCACTAAGACAATGTCTTTGACATACTATGACCCCAAAGGCCTATCACGAAAGAAAAACACAGCACCATGCTGAAAAATAACAGCCCATCGTGTAATTGAGAGTGTGACTCAACAACATGCTAATAAGCAGGTGTCTGTGTTGTTCATGCTGGTGTGGAAGGCTTATGCATCTGCCCTCTGAACAGTTTTCACTGCCTGCGGTTCAGGCTATGACTGCAGCTGTGAAGGGGTGGGAAAGCCAGTTTATCTGACCTCTGTACTAAAATTCTGTGCTGAAGGTTTGTGATTTTCCCAAGCAACGCAGAACTGGACTACTGATCACAGACTGCTTTCTTTTCATACAACTCGTTGTGGAGATGCAGATCCAGACTATGGAAGACAGCATTAAGGATGAGTATCCAAAATGCTTCATGATCCTATTCTCAGTTGGCAAAGCAACCCAAATGATACTGTTTAAAAATACTGTCCCATTGCATGTGTTCAGGCAGGTCTTGGTGATACACGTGAGAGCAATTTAAGAGGTTTTAATCTCCTGCTGTGAGCTCCATGGTTTATGTGAGTCTCAGGAAAAGTGATGGTAGGGTACATGTGGAGTTCAGGCTGTGAACTGAGGCAGGAAAGGCACTGATTCACATTTGCTTTAGCCGACTCAGCTCCTGAAGCAGCGCACATAGCAAAGAGAGCAATGGTAAGTGTGAACTTCTTATATCTCCCTGACATGAATGACCAAAGCTCATTTGAAGGCATCTAAAGTGCTTTACTTGCCAACTAGAGCTTCTGACATATATTAATGATGAAGTGGTACACACAGGAAAGGAGCTGTCTGTTACTATCTCTTCAGGAACAGGCAGCAAAACAAGGAACGCTACTATACTTATAACTATAGTTTGCCCACACCCTGTCAGCAGATCGTGTCTCCCAAGTTAAGTAGGGTACAGTGGAGTTCAGGTTCAGAGAAGCGTGACTGGTGTGATCAAAGGTATGCAATAGATTCTGTATGATTGAATGGGCCTCAAAATGAACTGGAAAACCGTCAACTGAGGGGGGATATAAAAAGGAGTGTACAGAATGATGAGTGGCCTGGAGAGACTGGCAACTGGGGAGAGGCTATTCACTCTCTCTTTCCGATAAAGAAGTAGGGGCTTCAAAGGAAATCAGCAGAAGGCAGATTCGTAACAAAAAGAAAAAGTGTTTTTTTTTCCACCCAAGAGGAACTTAAACTGTAGAACTCCTGGCAGCCAGGTGTTGTGGGTGACAGAAGTGATCACAGGATTCAGATGGAGGCTGGAAGGAAAATATACTGGGGACTACTAAATACATCACAACTATGTCTAGTTCAGGAAATCCTGAAGCCATAAATAGGTTGAGACTCTATCTGAGACAAGTTACTGGGTTAGGTAAACTCTGACCCAGAGTACATATTTTTATATATCTTAAGCTCCAATTTGAAAGAGCCATGATGCTGTAAGAGAGGAATCTGTTAAGTTTGTGAATGACTCCAACTGGGGCGTGGGGTCTGAGTCTAAGACTGTGTAAGTGTAAGACAGAGGGACTTGAATGGGCCAAGGGAAACCTCATTAAATTCATCAAGGATATATCCAAAGTCCGACATCTGGGCAGGAAGGACCTCTGGCAGTAATACAGTCCTGTTTGGGTTCTTCCTGTACAAGAAAGACATGGGTAAACTGGAACAAGTTCAGTGAAGGACCATCAGGATGGCTGGAACATGTGTCCTTTGAGAAGAGGCTGAAGGAGCTGGGAAGCCAAGCAATGGAGCAGGTTGCCCAGAGAGATTGTGGAATATCAGTTCTTGGAGGATTTTGAAAGCCGAGTGCACAAGTACTCAGGCAAACATTGTCTCAGTTCAGTGTTGCATCTAACTAGACAAACTCCCAAGATCCCTTCCAACTGATTTATTCTTTCATTCTATGAATTTTCAGCTAGATCACCTCCCTGAACTAGGTCACCACATGACTTCTGAGCAACAGTGCCTGTGCAAAGCAAGGGACAGGGCCACATGATTGAGGAAGGGGCTGAAGCACATCTGACTTTGACCAGTGTAAGCTGCTGTGGAACTGCACCCTCATAGCAGTCTTGACATCTTTCACCTTGTGCTGTGGATCAGGCCAGTGTTCTAAAGATGGAACAAAACCACTTGGAACAAAACCACCTGCAACCTGATCTTTTAGAGCAGAATAGGTCTGCTGCCTCGCTGGGGCCCAGGTTAAAGAAGTGATGAGAAAACTTCCTGCCCTGGTAGGGCCCTTGGATTATTATCCGTTATTGATTTCGTTGCGATAAAGTTGCAATAAGAAGTCCAAGGGCAATCAGGAGAGACTTCAGGGCCTTGGGACAACTGGTTAAGGGATCAGGGGTGCAAGTAGTGTTCTCCTCTATCTTTCCAGTTGCAGGGAATGATGAGGGAAGAAACAGGAAGACCCAGCAGATCAATACCTGTCTCTGAGACTGGTGTCACTGGCAGAATTTTGGGTTTTTTGATCATGGATTGGTCTACACAACACCAGGCCTGCTGGCAACAGATGGGGAAAAGGATCTTTGTGCAGGAGTTAGTAGGACTCATTGAAAGAGCTTTAAACTAGATTTGAAGGGGGAGAGGGGTTGCTAGAGATAAGCCTGGGAGTGGCATGCCAATGTTTGAGGGACAGTGTGCTAGCGAGACCCATGATGTGCTGAGTACAGTGGAGCACATTTGAAATGTCTTTATACTAATGTGCACAGCATGAGGAATAAGCAAGAGGAACTAGAAGCTTTGGCCCAGTCACAGAGCTATAACATCACTGGCATAAGCAAAACCTGGTGGGATCAGTCCTGTGACTGGGGTGCTGTGATGGATGATTGTAAGTTCTTCAGGAGGGATAGGTGGGGCAGGCGAGGCAAGGGGGTGGCACTGTGTGTAAGGGAGGGGTTAGATTATATGGCGCTTACAGTTGGTGATGACACAATTGAGAGTTTCTGGGTAAGGATGAAAGGGAAAGCAAATAAAGTGGATGTTGTTGTGGGAGTCTACTATCAACCACTCAGCCAGAACGATGACACCCATAAATTATTCCACAAGGAATTAAGGGATATCTCTAGATCAATCACCCTTGTCCTTATGGGTGATTTTAACTTCCCAGGCATCAACTGGGAATATCATACAGCAGACACAAACAGGTCCAGGAAATTTCTGAAGCATGTTCAAGATAACTTCTTGGTGCAGGTAC
Source organism: Burhinus oedicnemus (assembly GCA_008921705.1). Lineage (NCBI taxonomy): Eukaryota > Metazoa > Chordata > Aves > Charadriiformes > Burhinidae > Burhinus > Burhinus oedicnemus. The sequence goes on along the minus strand of VFFE01007633.1, from coordinate 2,044,827 downwards.
TAATGGAGCTGACTAGGAAAGGTGCCCTCCTAGATTTGTTGTTTGTGTCGTGGTTTGGGCCAGATTGGCCCAATCCGGTGGAACGACAGATGCTCACTCTCTCTTGCTCTGCTCCCGAAGGGAGGCAAGAGACAGACAGAAAGAGAGACTTAAGAGTTTAGAAGGAACTAAACTACTTTAATGAAATATTAATAATAAAATAATAAAAAGAAAAATGATGAAATATATACAAAACCATATCAAGCTCCCAGGATGACAGTCACATCACCAGCAGGCACTGGGGAAGTCCCAGACTGGACTCAGTGACAGACAGGAACTGGATTCTGGATCTGGATTCAGGATTGGGATCAAAGGCAGATGAACAGACAGAGTCCTCATCGGATGCCGGCCATAGAAGAAAGAGAGCTGACCCTTTGATCCCTCAGTTTTTATACTGAGCATGAGGCAGATGGGATGGAATACCCTGCTGGTCAGTTTTGGGTCACCTGTCCAGTCCACTCCTCCCCGCAGGTGTGACCCCTCTACGCTTTTCTGCTTCCAACCCTCCAACGGCGCAAATAATAAAGTTGGCTGACCTTGGTTGTTATAGCAATAAGGATAAGCAAGAGCCTCTCTGCATCCCATTCCTTGGCATCAACTATAAACATGGGTCTTATCACTCTGACAGCAAACAGTTTTCTGCACAACATGCTGTTAATTTCAGCAGTTAGAAGAGGCCTAGCTAAAAAGTAAAGTTACTGAACAAAATTGGTCCTCTTTTACCTCAAACCAGGACAGTTTGTAAACACAGAGAGACTCGTGGGTGAAGTGGTGATTGGTGGCTGTCTTGGTCATAGCAACCACAGAGTAGCTGAGTTTCAAATCGTTGGCGACAGGAGAAAAACTGCCAGCAAAACTTCGACCCTATGGAGACAACATATCCTTTGGCTTGCTGGAGGAGCTAGTTAGTAAAGTCACCTGGGAATCTGCTTTTAAAGGTATTGGGATCCATGAATGCTAGTTACTTTTTAAGAGGCATCTCTTAAGAGTGCAGAAGCAGGCATTTCCAAAGTGTTGGAAGTCAAGCAAGTGGCACAAAAAGCTGGCTTGGCTGAGCAGGAATCTTCTTCTAGAACTTAGGCAGAAAAGGAAAGTGTACGGACACCGGAAGCAAGGACAGGTGACATGGGAGGACTACAGAGATACTGTTCATCACTGTAGGGAGAAAATTAGTGTAGTGAAAGCTTGATTAGAGTTCAAGCTGTCCAGCACTGTGAAGGACAACAAAAAGGGCTTTTAAAAATATCTTAATAGCAAAAGGAGAATCAGAGGTAACATTGGTCCATTTCTTGATGGGGTCAGTCACCTCACAAATAGGGATATAGCAAAGTGAAGACCTTCAATGCCTTCTTCACCTCTGTCTTCAACACTGATGATGGTTCCTGGGACCCCCAGAGCCCTGTGTTGGAAGATCGTGACTGCGGGATGATAAACTCCCAGCCGACCCTGAACTTGTTCAAGACTTGCTTCTCCAGCTGGATGCACATAAATCTATGGTGCCCGATGGGATTCATCCCAGGGTACTGAAAGAGCTGGCCAATGTCATCGTGGGACCTCTCTCTATTATTTTCTAATGGTCTTGAGAGCCTGGAGAGGTCCCAGTCAACTGGAAGCTGGCAAATGTTGTCTCAATTTTCAAGAAGGGAAAGAAGGAAGACCCTGGTAATTACAAGCCTGTGAGTCTCACTTCAGTGTCTGGTAAAATTATAGAGGATGTTATTCTGGGAGTTATTGAAAAACACTTGAGAGACAATACAGCCATTGGTCATAGCCAGCACGGGTTCACAAGGGGAAAGTCCTGCTTAACCAACTTGATTTCCTTTTATGACAAGGTCACCCATCTAGGTGAGTTATAGTAAATGGGGTTACATCAGACTGGCGGCCAGTCACCAGTGGGGTTCCGCAGTGCTCAATTTTAGGGCCAGTGCTCTTCAATGTTTTTATAAATGATCTGGATGCAGGAATCGAATTTACATTAAGTTTGCCGATGCTACTAAACTCAGAGGAGCTGTGGACTCCCTCGAAGGTAGAGAGGCCTTACAGAGAGATCTAGATAGACTAGAGAGCTGAACAATCACCAACCATATGAAAAGTAACAAGAGCAAATGCCAGATTCTGCACCTGGGACAGGGTAATCCTCGTTACACATAGAAATTTGGGGATGAGAGACTGGAGAGCAGCCTTGCAGAAAGAGATCTGGGGGTTTGGGTTGATGGCAAGTTGGATACGAGTCAATAGTGTGCCCTGGCAGCCAAAAGGGCCAACCGTGTCCTGGGGTGCATCAAGCACAGCATAGCTAGCTGGTCAAGGGAGGTGATTGTCCCAGTCGGCACTACACTGATGTGGCCCCACCTTGAGTACTGTGTGCAGTTCTGGGCTCCACAATTTAGGAATGATGTTAAGTGACTTGAATGTGTCCAGAGAAGGGCAACAAAGCTGGTGAGGGGACTGGAGAACACGTCTTATGCAGAGTGGCTGAAAGGAATTAGGATTGTTTAGTGTGGAGAAGAGAAGGCTGAGGGGAGACCTTATTGCTCTCTACAGCTACCTGAAAGGAGGTTGTAGTGAGGTGGGCGCTGGTCTCTTCTCCCAAGTAACTAGTGATAGGACAAGAGGAAACGGGTTCAAGTTGTGCCAGGGGAGGTTTAGGCTGGACATTAGGAAAAAGTTTTTCACTGAAAGAGTTATCAAAGATTGGAACAGGCTGCCCAGGGAGGTGGTTGAGTCACCATCCCTAGATGTGTTTAAAAGTCGTGTAGATGTGGTGCTTAGAGACATGGTTTAGTGGCGGACCTGGTAGAGTAGGGTCAATGGTTGGACTAGATGATCTTAAAGGTCTTTTCCAACCTAAACAATTCTATGATTCTAT